>QFEX01000388.1:0-13017 GCA_003316505.1 Suillus alpinus
GATCGGACCACCCAATTGAACAACTACTGTACCCAGTGCTTCTCAGCATAAGGACCACTGAGCAGTAGCGTTGTTTTTTGTTTGTTGTTTTTGTTGTGGTTTTCAACAGACTGACAACGAAGATCAACAACAACAACAACGATGACGAAGAGGCAGGTGTCAAGTATGAGGGACCATATTGGACAAAATAAAATCAAAATGATAAAGTAAATAATCGACGTTATAACTAAAACTCGAATTGATAATCTATAGTCCTGACGTTCAAAATGCGCGTGAATATTGCTTGTGGTATTGAATCATATAAGTTAATAATGCACGGATTACAGACGTCATGAAGGTGGAGGGTGAAAGGGGTAGGTTGAAGGGATACCGTAACATTATTTGGCTGGTAAATGCGTGGAACAAGAAGAAATGCCTAACAAAACTATACCGCGGACGGACAGTTCCCTCCACCCCATTTTGTGCGGTAAACCGCGTCATCTGGCTCCGTATCGGGGTGAATTTGGAGCCTGCCTTCCCAGAGGGCCGCAGAAGACTTTGAGGGATCATAACGAGCAGGGTCCGATAGAGTGCCGCGCGATTGAGGTGCCCAGCCGGCTCCAATAGAAGATGCAATAAGTGTCAGAACCATGGTCATCAACGAAGGGCTAGAAAAAATTAAGGGAACCATCTCGCAAAACAAACGCTGACACGCACAGTGGAACCCATTTATCATGATGTAATCTAGCCTGACGACTCTTCACAATGAATGAGGATGAGCGAAGTCGCCCACCCCGTAGGTTAGCGAACGTGGCGAGATTGTCACATACAAGCTCAATCGCAGAGTTCCATTCAACGTCTGGGTGAACTTTGGGAAGACCGCCTTCGGGCTTTGGCAATAAGCGCATTATAATGAAGAGACGTTCAAAGGGTCCATTGGGCAGCAGGCTGATGAGCGCACTGAGTGGGATGGATACGAAGCCAAGGGTGAGCGAGCGAGATACCCCATTCGCGACCTCCAATACATGTCACCTGGAATGTGGTCCCACCGATGAACACGATAACGACTTGTACGGCAATTTCTACATACTAGCCGTGAGGGCAGTTCAGATGCAACGTGACTCGACTCACCGATGAGGGTGATGACCATGAAGTACCAATTGTTGAGCATGCCTTCAAAGATCTTCAGCTTTCTATCAAGCCTTCGCGAGTTCACCGAATTGAATATCTGAGCAAAAACGAACACATTGAAGACCAGCGTCTGCACAATGGTGGCATTCCCCGACGTGTTCGCAAGGCCCAGCATCTGGACGCCAAGGAAGTAGAAAAGCAGGATGACGGCAATCTGATAGACGGACTGCAGGAAGATCTGCTTGTACATGTCCACAGTGATAAGCGGGATCACGTGATGGGTTATTGACGTGTTGTTTGTGTTGATCCGCTATCTTCTGAAATTGCACAGAACGCAACCTCAGAGTATTGTGACCGATTTGCCCTATCCAGAGTTATCAACCAAGATAAGGAGTTAATACGTGGCATCTTACCAAAGGAAGATGCCGACGCTGTCGACGTGTGTAGTTACTAGTAGCCAAAAAGTCATTTGCCGGCGAGAACGCAATGCTCGTTGCGACACTAGGTGTGCGGAACGCATTGATCAGCTGACCAGTAGGTATATCGAATGTCCGTATCACAGAGTCCAACGACGTGACCACTATCCAGCGCGAATCTGACGAGAACGCCTACTACTGCTTCAGTAAAGCTCTGAAGTTCAACGCAATGTTCGCAACTCACAATGTCAAGTATTCGACCGTGGACGCCACACATTAGTTCTCTGACGATTCTGTGAGTCTCGATGTCAATGATTCGAACGACCATATCATCACAGACGACCGCAAGTAATCCAGAGTCTCGCTGTAACATTATCGAACTAGCTGAAGCTGGTAAAACCATTACTTGATCCACAGTGCAAGTGTGGAAGTCAAAGAACTGTTAGCATCGATCATTGTGAGTTGGGAGCGGCGGAAGCAGCATGAATTCTCACATTCACAGTGCCATCTGAAGTAGTGGCAATGACTACCCGGTTCAGAGCATCTGAAGCCAGGCCAGTAATGCTGCGCTCGCTGACTTTTGGTTTCGTCGAGGACGAAGGCTCAAGGCGATCAATGACGGCTTGAGGGCAAGGTCCAACCTTGAATGACTTTCACTTCAACCCAGACTGCAGAGTACAGAATGCAACAAGGAAATCGACATACCTTTACAACCCCTGAGGGGGACTTCCTTTTGGAACTTTCAGCAGAGTTGAACGTGTGCTTTCCAATGCGCTTGTTAAGCACTGTCCAAGACCGTACACACATCTCATCAGCGTGTGCAGTCAGAACGTCATCCCAGTCCTTGGATCGTGTCGACGAATAAGAAATGGAGGTAATGGGAGGGAATTTCAATGAAGTAAGAGGTTTTGATAGAGTTGTGGCTTTCCGTGCGAGAGACCCTGAGCAGATTCAGGTCAGCTATTGACAACACCTTTCTGTACTGAATACCCACCTTGCGACATTTCGTATGACCTTGAGTCTCGAACAACAGAAATATACCGTAGGGTACGGTCTGCCGACGCAGATAGCAATTGTTTACCATCTTCACCATAAAATCGAATGAGATGTGGGGGTGCATGATGGCCAGATCTGAATTTCAGGAGTCGAGGAACCGCGGTGGGGGATTCGTACAACCATTGCTATTTGTCGACTATCAGTAATAAACAGACATCGCTTGTTCTCACAACTACCTTGACGCTATTATCCTCACCTGAGCTGATGAGGACAGGCTGTCCAGGGACCCACTCAAGTGCACTAACAGCACCATCATGTGCACCCCGGATGAGGTGCAGAAGCCGACCTCCAGAATCCAAATCCCAGAGAGCTATGTGTCCAGATGACGAGGCGGACGCGAGAATCGGGTGACCATCTAGTATACAGCGCAATCAGAATTGAGTTTGCTCATGTCTGCAGCGACATACCGCTCCGGAAAGATAAAGCTTTGATTCCCCCGTTATCCATGTACATTCTCATGAGTCGCTCGTCAGCACGAACGTCGTACACAGATATTTCTCCTGACATAAAACCAACGCCAACCACGTCAATAGCAGGGGACTGCGTTAACGCTGTGATGGGACTCAACAATGAGCTCATATGCTGCTGAGATGGTAATGTGCGCAATTGAGAATGAGAAAATTTGTGTATACATGTCCTGTAGCAGCGTTGAATTTAAGTAACAGATTGCAAATATTCAACTCACTGTGTACGGATGTTCCAAAGTTGCATATCGCCCTCATTGCTAGCAACTAGAACTTTGTTAAGATATGTGGCAGGATGGAGAATCGATGTAGCAGTAAACCCGATATCAAACTGAATAGTTGCAGAGAGGGTTTGTTCTGGAAGTAATCATTAAACAAATAATCAAGATGATCGAGCAGAAAGCTCACCATTGGTCGATACCTCCCAAATTAGCATCCGCCCACCATCTTCCGACAATGCAAGCAACTGAGAGCCAAATAGAATAACAAATGCTAAGGGGGTCCGGAGTGGATTCGATACGCGTGAAACCTGTAACTGAGTCAACAACAAGAAAAGTACGCGGGATAACTGAAAGCTCTTACTTCTTTGCCTCGGAGATATTTGATCACATGTACGCCCGATGCTGCCCAAACAGCATCTCCATCCATAACTAGGCACGAAATAGGGTCTTGGACTTCCGGACCTGTGCAACATTACACAGGAAAATCAGAAATGGCTTCTGACTTGAGATAGACTAATAACTCACCCACAAATAACAGGCCCATCTTACCCCCCTCCCATAACGCCCAGGATCTACCGAGACAGGTCAAAATGTGTATCCGGGGTCCCTCAGTTGCATCCTTGTAAGAACGGGTTTGCATATAGAATGGTATGTGGTTTGTGATTAGCCCGAGAGCGCGGAACGGCGCAAACAATAGAGGCACTCTGGGCGGGTGAGTGGGACTCGTCGCATGTTTGCGTTTTGTGCTGCTGCGAATCCTTTTGCGGGGGCGAGATTCTATCATCCCATCATCTTCGACGTTCTGAGAGGCCATGGACACGCTGAGCGCCAGTAAATGGACAAAAGATTGACGAGAAGGAACGATTGCAAAAATGTATCACTACTTCGAAAAATCATCTCACGTGACCTGCGACGTATAGGTATTTTTATACCTTGAGTTACTAGTGGCTAAATATAAACATCGATAGTAGATCAATGGCAATGATCTGCAGTACTAGTCAGGAGTCGGACCGTCGTGTTGACCTGGAGGTTTCACCCAGGTTCCGCTCTATCGAATTTTTTATTCCATACACAACATCGTCTTGCCAGAAGGACGTCTCGAGTCATGAGTATGTATGTTACATGATTGGCAATACTCTAATGCGTCTACAAGCTACACAATTTACTTTCAAATCATTGCTATGCGAGTCGTTAAGCTTCATGCACTGCCCCAGACTATTATCGATGAAGTATAATCAGGCATCACCACCTTCATGCCCGAGACAGGGGTATCAGATGTCCCTCACTCTATGCTTCTGTCTTCTGCTTGCTAACATCGTCTGCCGTGTTTGTTTGTGATTGTTCAGTGGCGTCTTCACAGGAGGCTTGTCTCTTTTCGTTCTCTAAAGACTCCGACTCCGTGGCTCGTGAGTCTTCTTCAACCGTCGCTCGGTCAGCACCTCCCTCAACGTCTCCTAGCTTCTTCTCGCCGCTGCGGATGATCGTGCGCTCGAGCGTGTAGCCACGAATAAAGAGAACCAGAAAGAGACCGAATGCAGATAGTGGCGTGTTGACCAACCAAACCGTGCTGATAGACCGCGAGTAAGCATGCATGACCTCGTTACGCACTGTTGGGTTCTGGTAGGGGTGATAAGTAAGTCAGAACCAAGATTATAGAATTGTGTCATACAGAAATGGAAGAAATCTGCTTGACGCTATCATTCAAAGCTGCAGCAGAGGTGTCGATGGTGAGGCCTTGGATGCCCCGCAGTCTCTGCTGAAGGACACTGGAAATGATAGCTTCCCCGATCGTAATACCCACCGTGCCCCCAAGAACTCTGAGGACCAATAAGTACCTATGAAATACAACTCGTAAATTTACACTCACCGGAGGAACATAAAAGCACCTGTACTGGTAGCCATATCCTTGATAGGCATGGCTGCCTGTATGGCAATAAGCGGGGTCTATGACAGAGGCGATGATGAGCGTGCATCGTTATGATGCAGTAAACTCACTCACCTGGAACAAGCAACCGATGCCAAGGGCAGCAATAAAGGGATAGATTTCCTTCTCTACACTGTTCAAAAAAGCTATAACGATCACTTGGCTTCGACATGGACTATCCACATACTTAGTGGTCGTATTATCCATCATGATCATAAGGCCCCAACCAAGCGTCATGACAACCCATCCGAACCACATGGTAGGGCGGTAGGACCCTGTGCGACTCACAACCATTCCAGAAACCGCCGACATGATCGCACTGCTTAACGAATAAGGAAGCATTCTGCGCACATCAGCGACCTGGAAACAACGACATACATATTCAATACTCACCTGATGCCAGAACTCGTTGCCGATGCGCCAAGAACTGATGTCAAGCTCAGTAAACTGCGTACTGGAAAGCTATAAGACAGGTCTACCTTGGTAGTACATAGGAAGGTAGCTATAAAACCACATCAGAATGTCAGGTACAAATACTGTCCACCAAGTACTCACTAAGAACCTGGAATAGCCATATGAATGATTACTACGACCCGAGACAGATTTGCATACACGACGTACCTGAGAAGAATACCACGGCATGCAAGAAGACTGAAACTAATATCAAGCCAGTTGTACGTGTCTGGAAAACTATGAGAGACGACATGAACAGCTCTGTCGACGACTCACCTTGAAAAGCCGAGGAGGGATAATGGGGGACCGCTTCGTGTATATCTCATTAACGCCACCAAGGATGAGCAACACGCCTCCCACAGCAAGGAGAGCAATGGTTTCAGCACTTTGCCCTAAAACCAGTAAGATTTAGTTCTTTAGAGCAGACGGATGACATTACATGTCGTTTCGCTCGAGTTGAAACCTATAAGCAGGCAAACGACCCCTATAACAATCACAAAAAGCCCAACGAAATCGAACTCCCGGATATGGTCGCGGAATGGTCTTCCTTGGTGCGGATTTAAATTTAAGAAAAAGAATAAAAGTACCCCAGCTAGGCCGCCAGTCGGTCTGTGCAAAGTCGGATTAGCAATAAGCTTCTGATCTCGGCGCGAACATTGGAAATATATCAAACGCACAGATTAATCCAGAAGCACCTGGTACGCGTCGATTGAACTTTCGATCAACAACAGAATTCGAGAACTCACCATCTCCAAGATACATGATCGGTAAAAGCCTAGAACGTAGAAAAAGCATCAATTCCCAGATCCCTTCAGAAGATGGGAGACCTTACGCCGCCGATTAACGGTCCGATAACACTGAGAAAATAATAAGATTTTGAACTTTTTGAACTTAGCGAGGGGTGTTTGATATAGTCTTACCTTGCTATGCCCCAGGTAGCACCAATGAAGCCACCATACTTGCCTCGGCTGGGAAAAAAACAAGATCAATAATGAACCAGCCGTTAGTAACACATATTCACTCTTGCAACGAAACAATGTCGGATATAGTAATCTGCACGAGTTGTATGATGCCCCCACCGCCAATTCCTTGTATAGCACGACAGACAATCAACCATGTCATAGTCTGAGCTGCGCCACACAACGCCGAACCGATCTAATTAATGATGTCAAAGCCGAATAGGACCCACGTGCTAGGAACGTACTAAAAATATGAGGATGCAACCATATAGCATAGGTTTGCGGCCTGCAGATCGCAATTGTTAATCCCAATCGTTAATTTCCAAGCAACGTGTATGGCACTGAAATGGCACCCACCTACAATGTTGGATAGCTTTCCGTACAGCGGCCCCAGAGAAGCGGACGCCAACATGTACGAACTGTATGTAGTAAAATGTTTGAGTGTGATACTGACGCCAAGTAAGACATACGAACCTTCCCACCCAACTGTAGTTCTTTCCCCCTCCAAGTTCAGCTACGATTGTGGGCAAGGCGGTGGCTACAATAGTCTTGTGGTATGTGAGTCATATTTTCATGAATAAGATAACACATTGGATACTTGATCTAAAGCCGCCAAGAATGTACTGCACATCAAGCCGAAGAAAACAATGCCCATGCGATTTTTTGGGACGACATGCTCCTCGTCCTTTTTCCATGATGTGCCTGGGCTTTCTTTGGCCTCCTTGACTGGAGAGGGTGGTTCCACCATCGGTGAAATTTTGTGAGAGTCTCGTCACTCGAGGGGGAACGAGTGAATTTAAGGACGTCAACAGAGAATGGGCACGAAGAAAGTGGATCCATATCCCTGGACGTGTAATAAAGGTATAGAGAGGTATGTCGAATTGTGCCGATGAGCTCCGAGATGCCGGGTTCGCGCACTCAGCGAACTAATTTCGCTGACTCATGTTCTCCACCGAGATTGGTAACATATCATACGTTTATACTTGGTGGTAAGTTATGTAGTTACGGCACTGGGACCCGGTACTGCGTAAAATATGTTCAGCCCGGCAGAGTCTCAGGGGTAAAATTCATCCGCTAGACACGCACCACCACATGTCCGGTCTTTGTCAGACATTCAAAAGTCTTATAATTAGATTCGGCGCATTCTCGGCCAGCGAATCGGCCAGTCTGAGCCAGCTTTCTAAACAGGCAATCCTCGATGAGCATCCTTGACCCTGCCAGGAACCATAATAGCCAGGGTAGAAAGATAACGGTCACCAGATTTGTACTCCATGGGGATTCGGAATTACTATGTATTTCATCACTGTGGAATCTTCCATTCGGCTTTCGCGCCAATAAATCAATAAATTGGTGGACTACATACGTTAATCATCGCAGACCAGCTCCGAGATCAGCCACTCGTTAAAACTCTGAAGTTATCAATGAGCATTCATCCAAAGTCAACAGACTGGAGAGGAACTAGTTGCGGTTAACTATAATGCCAGTCATATTGAATTTTAAGATGGTTCCAGATCTATTCAAAGGTCTCTGGGCTCAAGCAACAGTGAAATTTCTTCAGATCCAAAAGCACCCTACGGATATCGATCAAGTCAGCAACGAACCACGCACTGTGCCGTCAACCATGCAAAAACAGAAACATAACTCACTGTCGCAGGCAGAATCGCAGAATGACGTCGAACGTACTTCACGCGTTAATAACGGTTGGAATACTCGAGGACGTCTTGGGGGATGTAACCCTTCATGGAGCCAGTGTTGTACTGGAGGTGGAGACCCCCAGTGAATCCCGAGAGCACGACAAAAACAAACACTGTTTTTGATAACCTTGAAGTGGCGTAGGGTGCCGGGCTCGATCTTCAGTATAATATTGGGCATTCGTAGAGTCTGATACATTGACTCCGACGGCGAGGGAGGAGAGCAGTACATACTGATGAGGGGGACACTGCAACCGTCGTTGATGATTTCCTGGTGGCCAGAGCATGTGACGGTTATCGTCCTCGATTGTTCGTGGGAGTCGCTGCTGAGCGCTGAAATCTTGGTGCTGCATCGAGGTCACCCGATGAAATTTAATCATCAGTGATCCAGTAATGGAACTTTCAATGGACGTCTCTATTAAACATTCAGCGCTGCGGCAGTCACCATAATCCGCAGCACTTTTTCTTGGAACCACTACCTATAGCGAGTGGGATGCTTCCGTAGCAGGAGATCGGCGATTGAAAGAGAAAAATCACAGTGCCCGCCGGACCATGCGATCCAAACTGGACTCCGAACTTCAAGGTGACTGGGCAATCAAATTAATATCAGATGCTGGCGAACTAACCGCCTAGCTATAGGGTATGTCGAGTCCATGACAGCCAGAACTTGTGCCAGTTTAGTTCCGGAACTGTAGGATCATTGATGCGTTGACATTGACATTGACCGTGCGTGTGACCATCATTGAATGTCAATCAGGTCAAAAAGTTGATGGTAATTGCATAATGTTATGATTGTGCTGCAATGCTGCCGTATAATGGGATCATCCCTGCTGAGACCCCGAATGCATGAGCATGGCTCCCCGGACACCTCGGAATACAATTGATCTTCTTCACAGACCTCGATGAGCTCACTCATCGGAGAGCCGTTCCAAGTATCGAGCTACCCTGTTCCAACGAAAACAAGACACGAAAAAGTACACAATCCTACATGTGTGTCATACAGCCGTGATTTCTCCGGTCATGCAACAGTGACCGTCCAGGCAGAAGGCATACATATCGTTGATGTGAGTTTTCCGGATTCCTGCAGAGACTCATTGATGGAGGTTTCCTGTTTTCAGCTATCTGAGCTTCATACAGTGGCCTCGCACACCTGTGGACCTAACGTTACGTTTTCTGGACCTGCGAGCAGCCGGTGTACGCCAGAGGATGATGGGCGCATATGCACAACCTATGTAATCATCTCTTCCGCACCGGAGGTTGCTGTGAAGAACAGAAACCGGACGGTATGGATTATGAAGCAAAAAATATTAGGCGGCACCTTGGGCAAAAGTGACAAACGCGAAATTGTGGTGTGTCATGCTCATGAAAACATTCCACCTCATGTTCTACACTGACGCAATCGTTAGGTGCCTCACGAAGTCGCGCGTATCTATTCAGATGCTAAAAGTTCAAACATTCTACTCGTATCTTCCACTGGTGACATCAGTGTCGCAGACGACGAGTTGAACATCCAATCCACTCTCACATGTCCACATGAACAAAATTTCCTGGACGTGTTTTTCTTCCCTGGCATGTCATGTACTTTTCTGCCGCCCCGTGAAAATCCCCCAGACATCGTGATAGTATTCTGCTCGAGCACTGACTCCACGCTGCTTCTGTCCATTGTATCTGTCACTGGCAAGGATATGACCATTATCGGCAAAAACCAGTTTTCGACATCCCATGGAGTTTCGGGACGGAAAACACAGCAGCACGTCATCGCCCTTTCATGTGGTCCTTGTGGGGTGTTGAGCTACATAAGTGAGCTTGTGTGTTTGTTCTGATTTGAAGATCACTAACATCGTTAAGATGAATCTCATATTTGGGCTGCCTACCAGCTCGAGATAAACAGTCCATCAACATCCGTAACACAGATTGGCGAGACATTAGCTCTGTCCCAATTATCGCGTCTGAATGCTCATTCTTTTGGACGTGGCATCTGTTTCCTGTCAATGGCTTCCTCATTGGTTCTCCTCGCCACTATGACTGGTACGCCATCGTCAGAGATATCAATCCTTCTCTGGGACATGCGCTACGGTGTAGTTCTTGCATCGCAGACTATCCCAATCCCGTCCACTCTTGTGTCGAGCATCAAACTGGGCATTAGTATGAGCTTACTACCCGCAGATGCAGGACAGGTATTATTGACGTTGTGCCCTGCGAACGTCTCAACGACCGCCCCGTCGACCTCCGAGTCTCCATATCGTTCGACAGTTTACATCATTCCCCTGGATCCGAATTTGAAATCCACCATCGCTGGTGCGATCGGGAAAACCCCCGCAACTTCTGAATGGCTGGCACCGAGTCCTAAAGCTGAAACACTAGTGGGCAGTGACCCTAGATCTAAACTGCTGGTCGACATGGCAAATCATTTGCAACACAATGAACCCCATAAGGCGGATGAAGCATTCTTCAGATGGGTCAAGCAACATACCTCAGCCAGTGGGCCATCCTTAAGTAATGTACTGTCAATATCGACACCGGTGCGCAGTTACAATCTCGTTCAGAGTTTCTGATGCCATGTCTGCCAATAGGATGGAGCGGCGTCAGAAGCTCTTTATGGCTACGGTTTTGTCAAAGAGCTTCTAGGCCTCTTCTTTGCAAGGGAGTACACTGGCAAGCCCCAGTACTCTCCGCGTGTCACGCGGCACTTGATTGAGAGTCGCGTCGTCAGCGCAGGCATGGTAAAAGGCAGGATTTTCACAGCACTAAAACAGCACGGCGACTGGGTGGGTAATTCCCGTCTCTAGCATGGTAAAGCCAATAATAGCTTATGAAATAGGAAAGTATCATGTTGGCGTTCAACTCGGTGGTCGATATCTCCGAGGACGAGATGATCTCCCTCGCCAAGGCGCTTGTTGATAAAGAGCAAGTGCCACAGACCGATCCCGAGACCATGGATGTGGATAGTAATAAGGCTTGGACCCCGACTCTATCAGCTTATATGCTGGCGTGTGTCTCATATCCAACGTCTCCTGCTGCACTCCGTCTGGCCATTAGAAAACATTTGCCAGATGCGCAAGATCTCATTCATATCTTGGAGTTGTTGGATGGCTGGACAGTTGGTGGAACTGAGGAGTACATTCGTTCCCTTTTGAAATCTGTGGCATCGAATGTTGCGATCGAACACCGTGGCGGAGCGGCCCCCCCGTACGATAAGGTATGTCTGCGCTCAGTAGTCAAGATACGATCTGACACTCTACAGACGATATCCTTCTTGCAAGTCTTGCTGGACGCTTCGTTTGTTTCCTTGTTGCAGTACCCTCCGTCGCACGAACTGCTTCGGAATATTATGTCGCATATAGGACCTGAGATAGGACTTCATGAGCGTATGGGATACCTCCGAGGGGCATTGGAACCCTTCGCCAAATTTCAGAACCGAATAGTGAGGGAGATGGCTGAAGGAGCGCCGAGGGAAACTCCGAATGAATGGAGAAAAAGACGGAAACGTCAAGAACAACAGGTTGCACTCGGAGTTGGGCTTTATAGATTAGAGGAACTTGTTATCTAGAGCAGATCTCTATCTCCCAGGTTCCTGGGTTGGACCAGTTTTCTGCAATCTTTATCCTGCGCACAAGCAATGTTGTTACAAGCCAGGGACTCGGGTTAAAGCCGCTGAGTTGAACTGACTAAAAAATGTGTAGCATTCAGAAACAGCTCGACCCAGTAATTGGCCAGGAATGCGGTTATTTGCAACATCACTCGGAGAAGGACGAGAAGTCTCAATAAGATGTCAAGCTAAAACAAACAACATAACGGTTCCGGTACGAAGGATTTATGTAGGACTTTAGTATATGTATAGTTTGAGTCATGTTCGCACCCTAGTAAGCACTGCCGAATGATGCTCGCTCGAGCCTTACTACCGATGCTGAACTCTGCACCTCCCGGAACTTTGGAATTTCAGCGTCAAACCTACATGTGCGTGAATACAATGCAACAGTTTAGGCTGGGATGAACGCACTACATCCAATTCTGTCTTGTTAGTTCTGCGTGGTTAATTATGCTCAGAAAGATTGACCAGTCACGAATCGCCATGGCAAGCTTTTCGTCTGGAAAGACATGGTTGTAACGGAAAATGGTGGTCGTGACTAGATGAGTCTGCATTTTTGGTATTTTTGTAGCGGCGGAATCGCGCGCAAACTTCGTTATCCAACCATTCTGGATTGAGGGGTCCCAGGAGAAGCGTTCTGAGGATAGGGATAATACTGGGCGGGGCGTGTATCCAGGGGAATGGGCCAACAGTGATGATCACCCACCGCGTCTCGTTCAGAAGAAATGACGATTTCTGAGGACGCGCGACATCCTCCAGCCTGAACACTGCATACACCCCTCTCCACATACTTTACGATGACATCCAAGCGGTTCGATCCGGGGATTTGAATAGCAATTCGCTCCTCGCATGTTGCAACGGGGTAAAAAGAATTAGCTGCATCAAAAGTAATATTACTCATCACGCAAACTACAACAAAAGGCGTTAAAATATGTTCAGAGGAAAAATAACAAATTTGACAAACTCGAATGAAATCGCGTGAGTCTCGATAGGATTGCACTTTGTTGTAACGATTTGAACCTTGACCTCTACAGTCTCTGCGTCCATAGATACAAAGCGCTTGAACGTGTAAACACCTGCGACATCAGAGTAAAACAGTTCTGGGACAAGATTGATGTCTCTGTGTCGGTCAAT
>QFEX01000388.1:15568-36007 GCA_003316505.1 Suillus alpinus
ATCATGTATCTACCAATCAAATAAACCTTGTGCTCTCCCTGATCCGTTATACAATGATTGTGCAACGTTGTGCCCTCACCATCCTCCTCAGGATGTAATTTTTAAACATCGTCAATCGTGGGAAAATCTATTGGATCAACTCAGCGGCTCCCAAATACGGGCAGTTTCCCGCCAAAGTGGCAACCAAACCTTATCTCATCTCCTGATTTCTGCCTTTCACCTCTTGTTTATCGTTTTCTTTCTCCAACGACAACAGTCCTATCATGGCACAGAATCAGATTACGATTCCTACCTTTAAGCTGGTCCTTGGTGAGTGATTGTCCCCATCTTGCTCGCAGTAATCATCATGCTCATGCTCTGTGGCTCATTTCTTGATGATCTTGGTTTTATGTCTTTCAAAACATCGCGCGCTTCGTATTGCGCTATCGGTCGCGTCTTTGACGGGAAAATTCAGTCGGTGATGGTGGTACCGGCAAGACCACGTTCGTGAAGGTGAGCTGCACAGTCCCGCGTCTGAGCGATCACAATCTGATTTCTGCGATACTTAGCGCCATCTTACTGGTGAATTCGAGAAGAAGTACATTGGTAAGTCATCCGTCTTAAAATCGCAGAGCAGCTGTGATAATCCAGTACCTCTTGGTGTATTCTCTGTATAGCCACTCTCGGTGTCGAAGTTCACCCACTTTCCTTTTCCACAAATTTCGGCACGATCTGTTTCAATGTCTGGGATACAGCTGGGCAGGAAAAGTTTGGTGGTCTTCGTGATGGATACTACATCCAGGGTCAATGCGGCATTATCATGTTCGATGTCACCTCCAGAATCACTTACAAGAATGTGCCAAATTGGCACCGCGATCTTGAGCGCGTTTGCGAGAACATTCCCATTGTACTGTGCGGAAACAAGGTTGATGTTAAGGTTAGTTAGGATCTCGTCTTCTGCGAGGCCACTTGACTCAATCATCCGCTTCAGGAGCGCAAAGTGAAGACAGGCGCTGTCACATTTAACCGCAAAAAAAACCTGCCTTACTTTGAAATCTCCGCCAAATCTAACTACAACTTCGAGAAACCATTCCTGTGGCTTGCAAGGAAGCTGGTTGGGTACGTCTATTCTCAGCGAGCGCCGCTTCGATCTCGTTGATAAACCTTGTGCAGCAACCATGACCTAGACTTTGTAGCAGCTCCTGCCCTTGCCCCTGCTGAGGCTCACGTTGACCCCGAGTTGATGAAACAATACGAGGAGGAGTTGAAGAAGGTCTGTCTTTATTTTCTGGTTCATGGAGCGCTAATCGCTCAATCATGCCTCGTGTCAGGCTGAGGCTGTTCCGCTTCCGGAAGAGGAAGATGACCTGTAATCTCGTGAACTACCATATACTTACGCTTCATACGACCGTCCATTCATACTGTGGTTTTCATATACAATCGCTCATCGACCCACCAATCCAATCGATACATTCTTTCTTACTTCCTGCTTAGTGCAAATGCAGTGACCCACCATTCATGGAGCGTTTTTCGGAACGCACACATGTTTACTTCCTGCAGGTTGTGGCAATAGAACTTGCAACAGACTGTTGGGAAATACAGTTGTGATCATGCGCCATTACCCCCATCTGACAATCTCTCTATGCCTAGCATCAGCCCACCGAGCTCTAATGGAGTGAGCTGGAGGTACGGATTCTGAGAGAAAATCCAGCCCTCCCGTTCGGATGCCTGCCATCGGATGAAGGCATCCAGTGTGTGTTTTGAATCAAGGCCGATTCTCTTGAACTCTTGGATCTTACCCTCCAAACTAGGCCGCAAGGAGCTGAGGAAATTCCTCACATAATCGTCAGGGGCCGCTTTCCCGCGCATTCCCCGGCGTGGGGCTACGATATCATCATGTGTTGTCCCCTCTGTGTGGCCAGAGGGTTCACACCTTGTCGACGTCTTGTGATTCTATATACTTATATTAATTGAAACTAGCTTGAGGGGCAAAAATTCACTTGCTGTGGGGTCTTGGTGATCAAGCACTCGTTTGAATGTGATGATTGCGTTTCCATCTTGCTGGATTGAAAGGCCATCATATTAGTCATGTTGTCGGCGTGCAGTGATCACTGACATTGCACCGACATACCCAATGAATGAGATCGGCAAAACCTTCGCCTCCAACTTGGTCTCGTTCCCTTTCAAGTTCTCTGTGATCTCTGTTGATAGCCCTGCCGGGACGCTGCACGGATTGCTGACGGGCGGCACTACCAGTAGAAGTTACCTGAAATCAGTAAGCTTGATGACTACTAGTCAATCAGATTAGGTTGAATGCCAGTGGCACCCGCACCTTGCTGCCAGTGGGAATCGTGGTGGGAGAATATCGTGTGTGTCGACGTGAGGGTGACCGACGATCACGAAGGCGCATCATCGTAACAACTCGGAGCACTAATATGCAATGATGGTTGGCGTTCGAGGTTCTCTGCTGTATCTTTATAGACAAAAAAAATTGACAAGGAAATCGATCAGATAAGAACAACTCATAAGCTGATAATCGACGACCACGATTTTTCGTGCTATAATCCTCGGTTCCCTTCCATAATCGTATTGCCCCTTCGACACTGCGTAAAGCCACTTACCCCGCATGCATTTATATTAAATCTCCGAGGACCGTCAAATCATGGGGCACATGCTTGGTTGCCGCGAAACATACGTATTTTTACAACACGTGTCGATGGACCTAGACAAACCGCGGTTCTGCTTCTCGAAATCGCGAAGCTATACTCGCATTGCTACCATCCACAGCAGCTTCCCTCCTGTAAGCTGTGGTTCAACATAAATACAACAACTTGCCTTCACAGCTTCAGAGTATAATATCATACCGGCGAGCGTCCCCAAGTGGCTGTTAATTTCAGAATAAGTTTTCATGTTTCTTCGAATGAATTAAATGAGAATTGAAATGCTACATAGCACAACGAGAAGAAACACAGCAAACGGTGACGACGGGCCGCCGTGCAGCATGCACGGCACGAGAACGTGTAGGCGCTTGCTAGAATCGGGGCTGTGCTGCTTGCTGATCCTTCGAGTATTTTGGTGAGCGCTCAGCGGGAGGGTCTTGGCGGCTGCCATTCAGACGGACGACTAGTAAGATCCGAGCGCCAGCGGAAACAAAAAATACCACCCACAGTGATCTTCAGGCATGGCACACCTGCAATGAGTCGTGGACTTGTGTTGCAGTTGCCCAGTTGATGACAGTGGTACGTAGATAAATCTGCTGCAGAGGCGCGCAAGTTGAAGCTTGCCAGTGGTCACCATCATGGGTGGAACGTTCGTGATTTAATGCGCGGGTAGCCTCCAAGTTGTGAAAAGCTGCATGGAGCTTATTTGCATGCACCGAGTGTCGAAGGACACTTGTCACTTAACTTATTAGTGCCTCGAGGCCCGAGTGTCTTGTCACGTTGCGCGAGATTCAACTGCACATGATGGGCGTCATATTATATGAACCAGCCTTGCCAGCAAACGCATGGCCTTCCAAGCGCTAGTCCTGACCGTAAATGAAACAATTTATAGAGAACGTCAACAAGGACTCAGCGATACCAGCCTATAGGTCTGCTTATGAGTCCATTTGGCAAATTGTCAACGTTACAGCCAAGTACCTTCTCTGAGGCACGTGAACGGGTACAGGTACCAAATCTTCATACACATACCCAAGTTGTCAACCAAGCGTCACACCCACACTTCAGCGCTCAGCTTTCCCCAAGTTCCGCTTTCAACAATGCCAGTAGAAAACACATACCCTGTCAACACAGATCAAATACAAGCAGAAGCTGCACAGGCAACTAAATATTGCTTGTCTTGCAATCACCTGCTCGACCCATCCAATGCTGTGCTTATGCAGGACGACCACGATTCTAACACCATTTGTGCTTGGTGTCGCGACATGCAGCCACAAATGCAACCAGATGATGATGTCTTCGCAGTTGATGACGTCGGCGCTTCCCTTGTCCGAGCTATGCCTCCTACAATCTCCACCCAGCTGAACAGCGTACCGCTCGTCCATATGCCAGACGCTGGCATTTTTGGTGATGATATGGACATGGACGATGTTCCTACACCCAGCTCGACAGTTTCTTCTCTGTGCACTTCAATTTCTGTGCCATCTTGCCCCCCCTCTATTTATTCCCAATCGACTATACACGCTACCCCGAAATCCGCTGTATCATCCATTCACACCCATGCTACCACACCTTCAAGACCCCTGTCCCACTCCCGCAATAACACCTCCACAGATTCTCACTCTCCTCGTCTAAATACCTCCTACTCTTCTCCAAATCCTCTTCTCGACGTCACACATATCCGTGTGCGTTCTCAAGGCCATCATTGCCTGTATCCTGGTGCTGTGTTCCAGGGTACACAGAAAAGTGGCAGGAATAGCTACGAAGTGAATGTCAACATCGTTGTACGTCGAAGCGGAACATTAATCTCATTATTCGGTGAAGCTCATTTCCCTACCAGGACGTGGATTTTTCTTCCTCGTTTCTTTGCGGGTACCTCCGCATCCGCGGCTTGACAGATGACTGGCCTGAATTGACCACTTACTTTGACGCAGAAATCATAGGCAGCCGTTATGGATTCTTGACGCAAAATTGGGGCGCTACTGAACAAGAGGACATGGTCCACTGGCAGCGTTTCCCTGCTTTCCGACATGTAAAGAACGAGGTGAAAAGGCCTAACCTGACCATCCCCGATCGTGATCGTGGCGCAGTCTTTATGAGATGGAAAGAACGGTTCTTGGTACCCAACCATAGAGTACAAGATATCAATGGTGCAAGCTTCGCAGGTGCGCCACTGCCTTTATTTCAGGCGCGGACCACTATGTGGTTGGCCCGACAAGAAACCACAGCTTCTGACATAGCAACACGCGCTTTTACTATGAACAGGCTTTTATTATGTTTGTGTCGATTTTAATCCCCAGCCACTTCCATCCACATCCACGCTTCGCCCAGTGACGCAGTCTGTTCCGCTCGAGAAGGACGGAATTAATGATCCACCGTTGTCCCATTCGCCGTCACTGGGGAAAACGGAGATAGTCCCTGCTTTGCGGAAGCGAAGGGATTCCAGCGTCAGACGAGGAGGTCGAGGCCTGTCAGTTGGTCCACGAACTCATCCCCCTGCTGCAACAATGAGCGGGTTTTACTTCCATCAGAACTCAGAACCGTACGTATATGTAGTTTGTGAGTTTATGCTTCTAATTGAATTTCCCAGATATCAACAGCTGTCTCTAAGTCACGTCCCGGAACGCTTTAGCTCCAGCTTTGAGTTTCGATGAGAAGCTCGGGGGTGGAATGTTGTCCCGACTGTATAGTAAAAACGCACTACTCACAGAATATTGGACTGGACTTAATTCATCTGTGGCGAGGCTCTGTCTGAGTATGTTAATTTTTAGTTACCCTCTTGTTTTCTGTCCTGATATCATCTTTCACTCATACGCTATCTCTGTATTGTGTTCTACATGGCATGCAGTCTTATTCTTTGTCTTCTACTTTCGGTGCGCGCTAGTGGTGCTAAGCTTGGCTGTAACAACCGTCGTCAATTTTGACAAGCATCGCCATCTCGAATCAATCCGGATTTTGTGCGTAAGCACGGATCCTCTGTTGACTGAGCCCCAAATCCAAGGCAAGGAATAGTACTTATCAACCGTATTTGGTCAGCTACTTACTGGAGACTAAGCGATACTTACGTGGATTTGAGTCACTTGACGTGGATGGTCAACATTGTACATACATCATTTCCGAACTGAGCTGAACCATCACCGTTTCTCATAGAGTCTTAGCGCGCAAGGATATCAATATTGATATCCGGACTTTGCCCGAGTGGGGTACAGCCTAGAGATATCCTCCCATGGGCGTGTTACGGAACTGCACAACCTTGCTCTTTCTACCCACACAAGCCAAACATTCTGCTAGACATGCATCGTGATACACCTCGAGTGGTCATAGTTGGTGCCGGGTACGTTCTTGTAGTTGTGCGAATGGCTAATGGGAGCATAATACTTAATCGAGCACAATTGCAGCATCGCCGGAATTACCATGGCTGTGAACTTGAGAAACAAGTTGCAACATGACAATTTCGTGGTAAGCCAGCCTGAACATCATTCTGTAGGATGACAACTTGACCTTTCCAGATTTATGAAAAAGCAGGATCCATCGGTGGGACGTGGCGAGTAAGTTATTCAGAGCATTATAACCTGCACAGAATCAACATTAATGCGCTTTGACAGGACAATACATACCCTGTATGGTTGTATCCTCTCTTTAAACTTGACTATTGAATCTCCTGATCAGGGTTGTGGGTCTGATGTTCCTGGGCACTGGTATTCCCTTTCGACAGAACTAAATCCATACTGGGAGAATTACTACATCACGCAGCCCGAGATACGCGCGTACTGGGAGGAGATACATCAAAAATACGGCCTGGCTTCCCGCACAGTGTTCAATACCCGCGTTACTCTTGTGGAGTGGGACGAAGAAAACGGCGTGCATAACCTGACCCTAGAAGACGTAGTGTCTGGCCAGATTACACGGACCCAAGCGGAAGCTGTTATCCAGGCTGTCGGTTTTTTCACATCGCCAATGTATCCTCAGGATATTCCTGGAAGGGAGAAATTTAGAGGACCACTTTGGCATTCTTCTCAATGGAGGCATGATGTAGATCTGAAAGGCAAGGCGGTCGGCGTCATCGGCAACGGCTGCTCTGCGTAAATCGTGTTCCTTGTCTGCCCATCAAAGGCTACGTGTTAAATGACTTTGCACTACAGAACTCAGTTCATGCCGGTTATCGCCGCCGAGCCTACTACTCGTATCATCAACTTTTGTCGCACCCCACAATGGTTCGGAATGAGGGTATGTCAAACATTATTCTGGTGCTGAATATTGTGCTGAATGGTGAAATGCTGAAGTTTGATTACCGCTACCCGGAGTGGGTCAAGTGGGCGTTTGCCCATGTTCCGTTTCTCATGTATGCATACAGAAGCTTCATCATGATAACGGTACGCTACAGATATTTTTTGAAATGGCAGAAACTGACTTTTTTCAATTCCAGGGTGATCTTCTATGGAACATTTTCTTGGCGAATTCACCTCTTAGTGCTGTCATGAAGAAGGTAACGTCAGCTTCTCTGTCTATTTGATTGTTTTTGATGATCAGTAGGCCCTAACGTGGTACATGCAACGAACCGCGCCAGCGAAATTCCACGATAAGCTGATTCCCACCTACCGTAAGCAATTGCAATATCGATGACTGTGACCATTTGACAGTTGCTAAATAGCTCCTGGGTGCAAACGCCTGATCCTTGATTCTAACTACCTGTCCGCTTTGAACCAACCCAACGTTGATCTGAATTGGACCGGAATCCAAGAAATTGTCGAGGATGGTATCGTTCTCAAGACCGGTGACAAAGTACCACTCGACGCAATTATCTTTGGCACCGGCTTTTATCTGGTGATTTTCAATCCGGCAATGACCCTCACGTGTACCGGTCCTTAATATTGCACAGGCCGAGCGAGATGTAGCTTTCCGCGGAATCGGTGGCCTCACTCTGAAGCAATATTTCGAATCAGAAGGTGGCTATTACGGAACGGTTTTCCCTGGGTTTCCAAACGTGTTCACAATCGTGGGTTAGTGATTGGCTGATTCTTGCAGTATGACTTCATCTGATAACTTTGTCAGGGCCTAACAGTGCTTCGGCCCACGCTTCTCTTATTTTCATCATCGAGACTCAGGTATGTGTTTTTAGAAACTTGGAGTTACTATAATCAAACGTAAGGCTATGTAGGTCAGTTATATTCTCAAGCTGATGAAGCCTATCATCGATGGTAAGGCGAAATCACTCGAAGTCAGCCAAAAGGCCACAACCTATTACAACACATGGATCCAAAAGCGCATGGAGAACACGATATTCTTGAGTTGTCTTTCATACTATCGAGGTGACAATCGAAAGGGCCCCAAAAATGTATCTACATTCCCTGGTATGGTCTCATTCTACTGGTGGATCATGCGAAAGCCACGCTGGGATGATTTCAAGGTGGTGGGTGGAGAAGAGTGGTTTAACCAGGGAAGGAAAGTGGCATTGACGAAGTATGCACTTGTGGCTTTGATGGTTTCCATCGTTGCCTACAATTCCTCTGTGCTCTGGAAGTTTGTCCCCGGACTCATTTAAAGAGAGGTTCTTTCAGGGTGAGGATTCAAACACAATTTCCTTTAGTTCGCGCTGCGATGTACCATGTATAAGTAGGTATATATGTACTCATATAAGTAACATGTAAAGGCATGCATAGGATTTATAATTTACTGTGTCAATACGCAATGTCAATGCAGCTGCATAGGGAGTCGCTTGTTTTGGCAAGCTCGGTTTTGACCGAGGTCTGTACCCTCAACGTTTGTCCACCGCCGCCGCACAGGCAGTAGAAGGCCTGGAGGCCTTGTCCTTGCCCAGTCCACGGTCTAAGTTCTTTTCTCTGAATAACAACCTTTCATACACCTTTCATGTCTTCCCATAACTCTGGCACGACCAGCGTAGTCGGCGTGCATTACCGTGTTGGCAAGAAAATCGGCGAAGGCTCATTCGGTGTTATCTTTGAAGGTTTGCACCTCTTTTTATCGTGTTTTGGCTTAAGCTGACTATGGCCCATCCTAGGAACGAACCTGCTGAACTCCACGACTGTCGCCATCAAGTTTGTGGGTGCTCTACTTCACTACTTCGCCTTTGTTCCTTATATATCTTCTTTGGCTGCAGGAGCCACGCAAAGCAGAGGCACCTCAGCTTCGAGATGAATGTCGTTCATACCGCATTCTAGCTGGCTGCCGTGTGTACATTCGTCGGACTCACAAGCAAACGAAGTCTAATTCACGCGTATTGTAGCTGGTATCCCTCAAATATATCACTTCGGGCAGGAGGGCCTCCACAACATTTTGGTTATAGATCTTTTGGGCCCGAGCCTGGAGGATCTGTTTGATATGTGCGGGCGCAAGTTCTCTATTAAGACGGTGTGCATGGCAGCCCGACAAATGGTGCGTATCGCTCCTTTTCAGATTTCTTCCACCGTCTAACTATTCGCAGTTGTCCCGGGTACAAACTATCCACGACAAAAACCTCATTTACCGGGACATCAAGCCTGACAACTTCCTCATTGGGCGTCCTGGCACGAAGGCGGCGAATCGTGAGTTTCTTACGTTCATGGCGGATATGACATTCACATATATCTCATAGTTATTCATGTGGTTGACTTTGGAATGGCCAAACAATACCGCGATCCTAAGACCAAGCAGCACATTCCTTACCGGGAACGGAAAAGTTTGAGCGGCACGGCGCGATACATGAGCATCAATACTCATCTGGGGCGAGGTGTGTGTCTTTCTGTCGTGATCGGCCGCATTGACTTATTTCTTCAGAGCAATCTCGGAGAGACGATCTAGAGGCTCTCGGACATGTCTTTATGTACTTTTTGCGGGGCAGTTTACCCTGGCAAGGGCTGAAGGCTGCTACCAACAAGCAAAAGTACGAAAAGATTGGAGAAAAGAAGCAGACGACACCCATCAAGGACCTATGTGAGGGATATCCAGGTTTGTTAATTCATCAAGTGTCCTCGAAATGCTCCAGTAACTCTCGAACAGAGGAATTCGGTATCTATTTGAACTACGTTCGCAAGCTTGGATTTGAGGAGACCCCGGACTATGATTTCTTGAGGGAGCTCTTTTCCAAAGTCATGAAGAATAACAACGACTTGGACGATGGCATTTTTGACTGGAACCTACTGAATGGTACAGTTTTCCTTGCATCTTGTAATCCTCTTATTAATTTTTTTGTCAAACTATACAGGGGGTAAAGGTTGGGAAGCTTCGCAGGTAAGTCAAGTTTCATTTTCCTAAATGCAAAGATTTCATCTTGTCGCGCAGGGGCAATCGCAAGTACTTGCTCAAATACAGAATGCGGGTATGGCACCTGCGCCGTTAGACCGTCGAAGAGATTTGGAACGACGTCGGGATACGGATTGGCGTCGCGCATCTCAGACTGGTGGAGTCAACCCGCCTTCACCAGCGCTGGTTAGACACGGCTCGAAGCAGCGTAGAGTCCCTAATGCGCTTACCCCTGGAGCAGGAAACGCACCTGGCGGCACTGCCACCCCTCTCTCTGCTGCTGCTCAAATTAACGTTCCTATCTCGACACCACAAAACAGATCTAATAATGTTGGTGCGCAGCAACATCCTTACGCGAATGTAGTTACTGGTGATTATGGCTGGGACACAGGCGATGAACCATACGGATCTCAAGCATACGGACGTGCATCTCCCATGGTGTCAACGGTTGGGGCCGCTCCACCCGCAATAAGCACAGTGCGTGCCCACGGCAATGAGGCAGGTGTTTCTCGCGGCGAGGACTACCGCCAGCAACAAGATGACGACCCTCCCCAACCAAAGTCGAGCATCTGGAGAATACTCACATGCCGGTGCGGCTGATCGTCGCCAACTTTTGGCTCTTTCCCTATTTCTGTTCCATGCTATCATCAACGTAAACCATCCATCGTCAGTCATTACCTTCGACACTTTGATATACCCATTCATTACTCGCACCTAATATCCACTTTCACGGTTTATGTTTGGACATCCGCCGTAGCGTTGATCAAATGATCGAATATTGCTCTTGACTATCTTTGTACGGCTTTACAGACTACCAGGAATGTGTAAGTAAATTGGTGACGGAGGTGATATGCAGGAGTAATTATGCTTTGAGATATGTGCAGTAAAGCGGTCGGTTGAGGACAATTATGTAGGACTAACTATGGAATCAATTAAAGGCGAGATTGATGCTGTGGAAGCTTAGCCCTCCATATCATCGGAGGAGGTTTCGGTTTCCAGAGGTGAGGGAAAGTTGCCTTCATCATCAGAAGCACTAGCTTGGCTTTGGGTTCAGGTAGGCTCGGCGACGAGCATCTCGGGTGGATAATCCTCGTCAGATGGGGCACTGGATTGCTGTGTTGTGTCCTTACGCGGCCCTCCCGTCTCCAGCTCATGACGCAGCATGTCTTGAATGGGGGGATAGCGACCTACAGAGCGATGTCCAATATGGCAAGTGTGGTCCGTCTCACGAGTTTGGGTGTGTAGAATAGCCCCGTCCATAGTGTGAGGTGCTTCTGTGTAGGATATAGTGCCAGTAAGAGAGCCTCGACGATTTGCTTCCTGGTGTCTGCCAATCGGAGGAGCGGAAATGGAAGGAGGATCGACAAGGCCTTGTCCAACTAGGGCGTGAAGGCTGTCGCGCGTCTTACGGGACTGTGCTCGGAAGCTTGTCGCCATGGTCATCAAATCCTCGTTGTGTCTTGCCAGAGCACATATCTCGTTCTCCAATATTGCCTTGTCTTTCTCCAATTCAGCATTGGCAACCCTCAGCTTTTCATTTTCAGCCAGCGCCAGGCGTAGCTGTTCCTGATGCATTGATTGAATGTTATTTGGTGTTGCTTTGTTCCCCGCTGCTTTCTTGGCGGGTTTGTAAGAGTCTGGGAGTAATTTGATGGGAAATTGAGGTTTGTTCGTGAGATAGACTTTGCCGTTCGACGCACTACGTAGCGATTCGCTCAGTCACGCTTCTCCCCTCGACAGATGAACCTCTCACTGTTTTTCTAATCTCATGGGCTCTTTTCTCGAGAACCCATCCCCGGGGGGACCAACACGCTGCTTCTTTGGAGGCCGACCGTTCGAACCGCCAGCAGAGGCATCAAGCTGCTCATGCTCCTCGCCGACATCCCGCGCTTGGGTTCGAGGAGAAGCGTCAAGTTGAGTGGACGAGCGCATGCCTAGAAATGTGCCATCTTCATCTGACTACATATCCTACGTTAATACCTGGTACTTGAACACAAATGTGGAGCAAATACCATAGATCTGATATGAGTTTTTGTGGTATCGTCAAACATACTGGATGAAGGCCCATCACTTGGAGGGTGGGGAACGGATACAAAGTCCATAACAAACCTTCGCTTCTTTGCATTTGCAGGTGGTACGCCTGGATGTTGTCGAGTTGTGGAAAGTGATTCATGAACGTCCAAAGCACGGTTGCCCGGTGAACTACCTTGAAAGTCGCTTGGAAGCGATGTCAAATCACTAAAACTTGCTGACCTACGAAAAAGTGATGCCGTAGACAAAGAAGGCTTCTGAGGTCTACCGAACGTTGCCTCTGAACTGGATTGAGTGGTTGCTTGCTTCAATGGGGATGGTGCAACCTTGCCAATGTATTAGCTGCTTCGCGAAAAAATGATAATGGGGGACCTCTCACAGACGCGCTGGTTAACTCTATGCATTTATCGTACCAACCTGGCATAGTTCCGTTCGGGTTGACAGACTTGCATGTACGAAATTTGGATGCAACGTATGCCAACTTCATGCGAAAATCCGGACGTGCACCAGTCTCTTCGTCGTGCAGAATACGCGCATATCCTTCCTTGAACGCTGCCTTGGATTGCTTGTGGTAGCTATGCCACCCTTCTGCACTATCCGACATCAGGAGTGCCGGTGCAGAATGCGTATGGTAGCCCTCCAATACATGAGTCGTGCATCGTCCGACATGGCAGAGTGCGCAGTAGATAATCGAACTTCGAGGAGCGTGATGCTTTGACAGGCACATGCGCAGTGGCTCTTCGATAATCAGTCGCCGTTCGTACAAAACGCAGGCAGCTGTGAAGACACCGACATGACGTGCTGATATGATAGAACTAAACGCGCGATTAAGTAGCAGTCTCCCAAGAGCACGAGTATACCCACTTTGAATGCCCCAGTAAACACACGTTGTCCTTCACGACATCAGGACATATTGCTCGAATGAGATGTAGGGCCTCATCGCGGGTTCTTAGCAGATCGCCGAAAGGTTGGCATTGAGTTGGATTCATAGTCCCACAATTGCAACCCCGACCCTCGACGTAACAAAGCGGACAAACCACAATACCATCTCCGATCTTCATCTCGTCATTGACCGCAGGTAAATGAAGAGCACAAGATATGCATTCAAAGAAACTTTGGAAGATGTCTGCGCCGCAAAAGTCGCACGTTATATCAGTTTGATGGCATGTATCGGATTGCGAAACATGCGGCATATCTTGGTGCTTCGGCGAGTATTCTTCCCCAAGGACATCATCAAGCAACTCAAGTAAGTGATGGAGATCATCAGTGACTCGCTCGAGATTCAAGTTTAGAGTGGGCGATGACCGATCAGGGTTAGGAGAATTTGCCTGCTGGACTTGAAGTTCCCGAAGCATCTGTGTTTGAAAGTGAAGGGCGCGATATATATTCAACTTGACCTTGTACGTCTCCGGTCGGCATACACTGCATAACAATGTCACTGCACATGCAAAACACACCAGTGAGATAAACAGACGTACCGATGATATACAGGAAGCTCATGATAGAGAGAATTCGACAAGCCCTTGAGAGTCATACGCGACCAGGATGTTTTCATCGTGATACCACCATTGTTGATGACTTGGTGGCAGCTTCTTGGGGGAACAAGCACTAGATCGCCGAGGTTTTGTTCCGCAATGTAAATTTTAAGCTTCGACTTCCCCAACTCTTTCAGGGTCACGACATGTGTCTCAAAGTCTAATTCCTCGTTCATCTTTTGGAAGAATTCAGCCATGGCTGGTGCAGCTGAACTCTCTGTCATAAACCAGAAAGATGACCCGCCATTCTCAGTATAACACATGAGATTTTGGCCAGAGGATGCACACAGATCCTTGTGGAAAGGAGTAAACGTGTCCCCTACTCCGAGGTAGCACATCAAAGTCTGTACATCGCTCTGATCGAAGATGATTATCTGTATAGCCACCAAGTATATCAAAGACACGAACTAACCGGAAGGTACTTGAGGTAATCATTGGTTCCGTGAGGGAGAAGATCGCTTGGAAGTACGCCAGACGTTGATAGCCAAGTGGCCCACTCATGCGGGCATTCCGCATCTTTGCCATACAGTCGCTCGGTTTCTGATGAAAGTGAGGTGACATAAAGGGCGGCATGATACACGTCCTCACCATTTTCGCTAGCGTATCTTGGGGTCGCACGAAGTTTACGGATGAGCTCGGAAAGGGGCAGGTCGAAATCAGCCCAGTTGCGCACGTTACGTGCGGACGCCCCTTTGGATTCGCGCATCAGTCGAGTGGCACACGTTCTGCCAGGAGGAAAATCCCTTACCTGATTTCCCATGCTCACCGAGCCAATCCAAAGTGAACAGATCAGCAGGCCAACTCTCGTGTTCATGAAATCCTTCAATGATTAACGGGGCACCAGAATTTTCGTGCATCCGAATTGTCTGCATCAGCATCGGATCGTCAAAACGGACCCTGTTCACTGGATGAAATTTGGGCGATTTTTTGACCAACTGCGCGAGGGTCCAGCCCTTGGTGGAGATTAGCGGTTTGGTTAGGTGTCTAGTACCATCGTTGACGATGGAGTGGCGTCTATTAGCGTCCGCACCAAAGGTTGAGCTACGCGTCGTATCTGTTTGCAGCTCCGGCTGTGAATTTGGAGCGGTGGTATCCGACATGGTATAGGGAAGGATGGCAGTCCTTCCGACTCCGTCTTCAAGAGGAGGGCAAGAAGCGTTTGTTAAATTATTTCATTTGACCTTCGCGTATTAATTACATAATTACGGGCGTACTTCTGAAACAGTAGTCCATCGTACTTATGTTAACGTTGTGACCTTCCACCATGTCCAACACTGGAAACGAGCAAGCAGGACAGGAATCAGAATTCGATTTCTGGGACTTTGTCAACTGCTCTGTATGTCATCTCCCGTTCACATCAAGCGACCACGCACCACCCGTTCCATTTTGGATCACAGAATGCGGCCATGTTCTTTGCAACAATCATCTCAGTAAGATGCTTTCCCCCTACCCTCCAATTTGGTGCCTTGAAACTTGTATTAACTTTCTGGTTCACCCAATGAGAGCCAGATCAGAGTTGTGCACAATGCAACGCCCAAAATATACAGCTGGTACCCCTACATCGAGATGTATGTTTGCTTCTGTACGGGCACATGTCTGGCTTATCTTTCGGGAAATACAGCTGGAACCCCCGATGTCAGACTGGTTTAGGTCTCTCCCTTATTCACTGGATTCGATAGCGAACGCTGTGAAAGTGAGCCTTTTTGATGTAATTTCGCTGCTGTTTAGACTTCAACCTGCGCCAGTTCCAACAAGACACATTCGCTGGTCTCATTCGTTACTATCGACAAGCTTGTTCCCACCTTAGCCAGACGTGCGAACGTATTCGAGCGGAGAGAAAGGCTCTTCGAAAGTCCGTTGATTGACAGTTTGTAACATTGCTCATCCTCACCGAGAACAGAGAAGTTGACAGTTTGCGGCGAGAGATGGAGCACCTACGCCGGTGCGCTTCTGGCCTCGACCCCGCTCATGCTCAAGAACCCTCATCTTTCTCCAATGCGAATGGCAAGCGTCCGATGACTGATGTCCGCGAGTAAGTGAAAGACTGCATTTATGATGGATCTAACCACGCAGCCAGTTTCAAGGCAAGCTCCAGCCCAAGGTCCATCGTCACCCCAATCGGACCAAATAGAATCACCTTGCCACTCGGGGAGCAACCAAATTTCAGGCGTCAAGATCATGGACGAATTCCAAGCCAAACACGTCAACCGGAACGACCTGGCACGAGTCGTTTTGCGGAGTAAGAACATCAATAATTTCCCCACTCGTTGATTTCAATGGGAATATCAGACAATATGCGTACAATGGTGAACAGGGATCACACATGCAAGCTCCTCAGCTCTCTCACGAACAATCGGTACCTACTCGCCACCTGCGAACGTCCGGGGAACAAGGACATCGATCTATGCCACCTCCGCCCCCGCCAGTACCCGGTCCTCGAGGTCGCTTCAGACCTGCGATGGGCTCAACGGATACAAGAATCGCGATGACACCAAACGCCCAGACGGCTGAACCGCAAGTGGTACAACAGCGGCCCCCTCCATTGGTTTCCAGGCCTCAACAACGCTCATTCGCAGTCTCGCAGTCCCCACTTCGCGCTAGCGGCACCCACTTCACTGGTCAGACATCCAACCAAATGCGCTCACTCCAATCCAACCGTTTCATACCACCATCTTCACACGGACGTTCAAACTCTAGCGCAGGTGCAGTAACATCCTCCATCGTCCCGGGGACCTCGTCTGGAGGACACAGGATGCCATTTGTTTCAGGGAGTACCAGTGGATTTGGTTGACCTTGACTTTATCATACAATCCTCTTGATCGTATATGCAATGAAATGTCTCACTTGTGCGTTATGCGACTCCTCGACAAAGTTGATCAACATTTAAGTATGCATGGCAAAACTATAAATAACCTCACTCATCAAATTATTGTTTAAATTTGGTCGTGATGTAACCAAGCCCCCTTGCGCCACTTCGCAATTGCACAGCCAAAATTCGGCTCTCGTGAGTGCCGCAGCAGCTCCATTTTTGCATCTCGCACATCATCCATCTACCATGTCTCAGTACAGAGACCCATATTCTGACCAGCAGCAAGGGGGTCACAACCAGCAGTATGGTGATGCATCATATAATCAATACGACACCAGGCAACCACACCAGGCGTATGACCAAGGCGGCTATGATCCCCACACAATGGGCGAGTACAGAGACGACCCCAATGCGAACCCACAAATTGTTGCCACATCGTATGCGCCTGCAGTACATGAAGCAAATCCTCATGACCAACCGGGCTTTGCGAAAGAAACTGGACGGTGAGTCACTAGCTCTTTGAGGATCCCTGACCTACCTGACTACATTTCACAAGCCAATCTCAGGATTTCAAGACCTGGAGAGGTGGGAACACTGGTGGTCTATGGACAAGGGTGAGTTAATTCAGTGTCTCACTTGTTTGGTGACTCACGACCTGAGCATTGTTTGTAGGGCAGCCGAGTTAGCTGCTTAGGGAGGTTCTGCTGTTGCACGTTGATGGTTGCTGTCTTCCTCATTATCAGCATACTGCTTGCATTGCTTATGGTGAGTCTTGCAAAGGGAACTGACGATGATATACTCAATGTTCTTGCAGTGGGTCCGTCCTCCGGATGTTATTGTTGGTACCGTAGGGACGTCTACCACTCAAAATGCGGTAAGGCAGCCTTGCTTGATGTTTGTATACGCTACTCATTTCTATCAGGTTCAACTAGGCTCGGGAAGCATCACAGTCAACTTGGACGTTGATCTTGCGTAAGATGACCACGTACTTTGTCTGATTCATTTCTGAACCGGAACTACAGCGTCACCAATCCAAATTACTTTTCCGTGTCTTTCAAGTCCATAGACGCAAAGGTAGGTCGAGTCCCGTTCACCTCATTTTATCGCTTCACAATTCATCAGGCATATTACCCTATCAATAATACACTTGTCGGAGCCGGCAATGAAACTGACATCACCTTCAATGCCAACTCGCAAACTAACTTCACATTCCCATTTGCGCTGGATTTCAGTACAAATATGTCTTCTGCCCTATCAATTTTGGAAGATCTTGCTACAAAATGCGGTGTGGGTGGAGCAGTGCAAGATATTACAATCAATCTTGATATTACGGTCCGTGCGCGCGCGAAGTGTCACGCATAGAGTTCTCACTTGCGTTTTCCTTGTTCAGCTTGGATTACGTGTCTTGTTCTTCGTGGTTTATCCGGTGGTGAACATTCCCGCCAGTTTCGCGTGTCCGATAACTGCTTCAGACATTTCGGTATGATCATTTTTTCCTGGTATAATTCGCGTTTGACCGTGTCTTCAGAGTTTGATTCCATCCATTACTTCAGCACTACCTTGATTCTACTGTGCTACAGTGCAGCCAGGCACCCGCTTTTGTATCTCTTCTTGGACATAGACATGCACATAGTTACACCGACTCTGCCACCGATCTGTATAAAGGACAGTCAATAACTTACTACTCGCTGGATAGGTTTCTAAGTCACGCATGCGCAGTTCTTGACGAACATTCTTTCGTCACAGTACTATCTTCTGACATCCTTACCACCTATTGGCACACCCTCAACCATTGCTATGTTGCCTGTTCAGAGGGAACATATCATACAAGGCTTGCGTGCAGCAAGATGTCATTCGTGTGATCAAACTTCAAGACTCCGAGCCGGTGGTGTGTTGGTGCTGTGGCCCTCATCAATGCGTGTTTCGCAGTCATTACTACTTACTCTAGCCCAGCTTCTCATGGCAGAGCGCTAACTTAGTCAATGAGATGTCGACTCAGACCTTCGCATTATCGGTAGCATCGACAAATCTCCGCGAGCCGGAACGGGAAACTTTTTTCGTCGGCTGGCTGCATATCGCAAAACGACAAAGCTTTATGCATATAAGACTTGTCCAGGTTAATCTTATCAGTAACGTAGGGATTGATTTCACAAACACGTGAATTGACGCGTTAAAGTATAAATATCCGACGCCCTATGATTCAGCGCGTACACGCATTTCTTTACGAGCTTCATCATTATCTTCACAATTACCACTTGCTAAGATGATTTCTACTTCTACGGCTCTCGTCGATGGCTGCCAGGCCGATACCATGGCGAAACTCGGCCTCACTTCATGCTGTCGCCAGCCTTGTCGCTCGACTGGTACACACTACTTACTCGCATCCCGATCACGCACATTGACCTCCCTCACTATCACCTACGACCTGGGCAACATTGTTCACGAGTGACGAGGTTGAAACGTTGAAGGCCGCACACACTCTATCTCTACGCGTCGCCTAGCATCTCCGCGATCTTCATTGTCAAAGGTCTCATACGACCGAATCCCGCAATTATCGGCTTCCTTCTCTGTCCCTGGAGCTTCACCGCACAGCGTTCGCGGTCCCACACAGTCCCACACGCATATTTAACCCGAGTCTCTTTCCCCATCTAAAATTCCTTCGATTTGTTTATTTTTATGTTTCTCCTTTTATCGGTGTGTACCTGATAGACAATGGACTTAGTAACTCATCTCTCCCATCTACGTTCCGGTTTATCTCTTGAAAATGTTTCCCATATTATCATGCATGTACGAAGACGAGTATTAGATAGTGTGGTTTCTGAATCCGATTTTCTTCTTGACTCTGAGGACGCGCTTGAGGTTGATTGTGGGATACAAGTAACGTTATGAGGATCTCGAGTTGCTATAGGTGTGTCGGAGGCATGACCGGATGGGATACTGAGTAGGAATCCGTCTAGCTCGCCTGGTTCAGGCAAAACCTGCTGCAGCTGACACGAGGTATTATATTCAACAATCAGTTGACATTATTACTCTGACATGATCCGTGCACTGATAAGTAGCGGAGAACTGAGTTCGGAGACCGTACTGGAAGGAGCCGAAAAATAATCCCTCCCCCTATTCCACGTCAACTTCTGTCTAACCTAGAAAGAACACAGTCTTCCTTGAAGTTTAACTTTCTAGTACTTATATGCTCTGATCACGGGAGACTAACTTCTGTCTAAGCCGACCGTCGTAATATAGCTCGTACCCCCCAACAGGATTGCTGGAGAGCCTTACAGGATTTAGGCGCGGTCCTCGGTCAACAAACTCCCGCTGAATTATGTCGCTCCATCAGCCTGAGATCACGGAGTCCCGTCCCAAACCCCTGCAAGCCCTCTTAGGGGGGATTGGCATTGCACTATCTGTTCATTCTCTTCTAGTGCTTAATGGATCTGTCCTTGGGGTTTCTGGCTTTGTTCACCGCTCCTTTCGAGGAGACAAAGCAGCGATGGCTTCCGTCGTGGGTCTGATTCTAGGTGGCGTTGCTGTTGGTATCATCAGTAATGTGGACAAGACTACGTCTTCGCTTCTCCGGATGGTGTTTTCTGGGTTGCTCGTCGGTATTGGGACGAAGGTATGTGCAGCATTTTTTTCACAAGGTATTCTCATCCATTGCGCGATTGGTCCGTAGCTAGCCAATGGATGCACCTCAGGGTTCGTCTCCTCGGTCTATCTGTCACGCGCATGCGTCTGATTATTTCTCAAGCCATATGATTTGTGGCTTATCCCGACTTTCTCTTCGGTATGCTCTGAACTCGTCTTCTCAGTGTGTGTGGATTCAACTCGTTCAAAGTTCCCTTGTGGCAACAGCTACGTTCTTTGCAAGCGCCGTAGCTACAGCCCACTTCGCTCACGGAAACGGTGATCTTGGAACGTCTGGGTCTTTGGATTGGGCCCTCGATAACCAGGGACGACAGTTTCTGGGTGCAATTCTTTCCCTGGGGACTCTTTGGTTTGCGTACACGTGCTCGGCTCTCAAGAATGGCACCAGCGACAGTTCAAAACTCGTGAGCAGGTAAATCCATTCTTACGCTATTTTTTTTGTCAAACATCCCCTAGTCTATTCTTCGCTATTTGGCAAGCTTCTTGACATCGTTGGCTTTCGCGTTCTCCATCCACCTGGGCAATATGGTCGATCCACACAGGGTTC
>QFEX01000388.1:42414-55353 GCA_003316505.1 Suillus alpinus
GAGGAGTTCGTCTGGAGACATCACATCATCCTCCTGAGCATTTATTGTTAAAGCTCTTTGGGCGGATGCAGGTGGTGTTCCAATAGGAGCATCTGCCATTCCTGTGCGCGTGTGGTGGTCTGCAAGATAGTAAGCTGCTTGTAAGCGATTGAAATCGCATTTCGGTGAGAGTTGAAGCCATCCAACAACTATCGGAATCAACCACAGCCACATTGAACTAGTGGCTTCGCCGCCGGCTTGAGCGAAATTTGCATAAATATCTGATGGTGAGTTGGCTATAGACAGGATATATGCGACGACGACCCAGGCGATGGAGGTCGCGGACGCAATTGACCATGTATGAGTGTAGTCCACCAATTCAGAGAAGTATTTCCACCAGGAGTCGTTTTCTGGAAGGACGACGAGAGATGGGAAGCGTGTGCGATCGGAATGCAGTCTTAGGGGGACTTGCTGAAGACTGCTGACAATGGAGACTGCGAAATGTGAATTGGAATAGTCCACCGCTTGGCTAAATCGGCGGTTGATCCAGCGAGAATTGAGTAGGGTGATGAATAGAGAGTAACCAGCAAGTACGGGTGACCCGACGGTCAACACAACAGACATGAGATTATCAAGCCTGTACCGTGCCCCAAAGGGGAGCTGCGAAATCAGTGCAAGATATGGCAGTAGCCACGAACTGAAATCTTGCGAAAGTACAGACACATAGAAATCCTGTCCGGTCCCACAGAAGGAGGTACACAGCGAGTAGCTTATCGCTGTGGCATCGACAACATTTGACACGGGATCTCCGTTGCCATTGAGGTGACCAACTAAATTCTGGGTAGCATTTGCATTCGCCTTAATGTCGGTCAAACACTGAGTCCAGTTGAGTCCAGCGACTTTTTCGACAGAGTGCACCAATAGTAGGAGAGCTACTACTAGTGGTAGGCAGAGGGAATGGGTGAGAAACCAGAAAATTATGGGCAACTCATTGCACTTACATGCCTGAGAGCCTGTGTGCAAACGCATTCTTTATCAGCTATGCAAGGTAGATGTGTACGAATGTCCTTGGCATACTAGAAACCAGCACCACGGCCTTGAGTCGTGCCAATATTGTATAGGAAAACCTCTTACCAGATCGTCTGTAGAACGGAAACCATACCATCAAGGCATCTGGGCGAGTTTTATCTGTGCAAAGTGGCGACCTGAGTTAAGGCCCACCTCATCACGGCTATCTGCGATAGACTCCTGTGTCTGCCAGGGGAGGTGGCGTGAATGGGCACGAATCCGAGATTGATGGCAGTGGCTCACAGCCGAGCCTGAACGGATAAGCAGTGGAGGCCCTGGCTTCAAGTTGGCCCTGGCACAATTTCTTCGTCAACAACAAAGTAATCAGAGTGCCTAGGTTCACAATACGGATGCCATCTTCGATGCACAGCCGTGAAATGAACAAATAGATACGATAAGGTGGAAACGGAGGACATAGCATAACACACTGCCACTGATAATGAGCACGCTACGGCGTCCCTAAAGTCGCAGAGCCCACCGTGTCTGAGTAAATGATGTGCCTATATCAATACAGTCTGCCCGTAGTCCCAAAAGAGTTGGTACCATTGTTGCTGTATGATAGAACTATCGGTGCATTGTGTGAGCCGAATAAATTATGTGCGCCAAAAGAGGAAGGCACCAAACCGTATGATTCCATTATATTACGGTAGTGACTACACTTGCATAATATTTGAGTCGTCTATCGGAAGGGATTCAACGTTCAGTACTAGTCAGTGTCGATGAGATTTGGGGCTGGACGACATCCGGCGTGCAGAGATAATACCATGCAATGGGTTCGTGTAATCCACAACGGATAATACCCTCCCAAAATCTCCAAACGAAACTCCAAACGAAGCTGTTGTCGAGAATTTTGTTTTCGGCAACAATTTTGCTTGGGATTCCGTCGTGATAGAAAAACAAACGTGAAAATTCAGTGCAATGGATCCGTATGGCAGACACTTATCAACGATAAATAATGGACACTCTCCCGAAATCTCCATCTCCATCGCCTTTTCCACCTCCAATAATCACTAGCCATTGCTGTAGTTGAGGCCATCCGATCTCAAAGCGCGTACAAAGTTCGTCCGTATGATGATCTCCATCGAGAAGTGGTAACAGTTCAGGGGGTGGAGGAGTATTCATTGGACCCGAAGAGCCTTGTGCATTTAGGGCGTGAGTGCGAGAAGTAGAAGGGGACCGTGATTGTCGTGGTCTTGCAGAAAAAGTGTTCTGCAATTCCGATGAACTGCGATGCGCAATTGGTTGACTCCCAGCAACACTAGATGGTGGTGGCACATAACTCGTAGGTTGTTGATAAGTTGAATGTCTTCGGGTATCAGACAGGACACGGCTACGGCGCTCGTGATTGCGCTCAGGACCCTCTGGGGAAAGAGGAGGTTGCCGCATGGTAGGGTTGGGTCCAGTCCGTGGGAGTGTTTTAAAACGTAGCTGTTCGAGAACCTTCTCCGCTGCGCTCGTTCGCTGATGGGCTCGTGTGGCCTCCATCTGGTTTATGGGAGAACTGAGCATAGGTGCAACACTAGATGCATCGGGTCGGCCACTAAACCGAGGAATCTCCCCAATTGGAGCCGAAGTACTTGTAGGGCTTGCGTTCGACGCGGAAGAAGAGAAGCTTTGCCTTCTTCTACGAGTTGGTGACGGTATATCCGCAGGAAGTAAGATTGGCCAACGATGCACCCGTCGTAGAAATCCCTGAAAGGACTTCAAATCCTAGACCATAGAACAGTTGATGGAAAATACCTTGATCACCCCGAAACTTGTGAAACGGCGAACGTCAATGCCAAGTTCATGGACATCGTAGGTCTCCATCCAATCCAGTACTGTTTTTCCCGACTTAAGCCGCGAATATAAGTGCAGAAGTTTCGGCCAATCCGGCACCGCCCTTCCTGCTCCACAGGTGAGCTAGGCATTTCCCTGGAGTTATGTACGAACCAGGTGCGTGCTTCGTGACATATGGTCCACATTCGTCCTTGACATGGCACTCGTCTGCAAGCCACTGCACATTCTTACGAAGAGTGTACATGTTGGAATATTGGAAGATGTCGACAGTCATGATGACTTGATAGTAACTGCGAGGTCTGATGAGAGTGGGGTTGAAGGGTCGGGGTGAAATATCTTACAGCAAGTGAGATATTGCTTGGCGGGTCAGCTCAATATCACAGTCAGCTAGGTGTGCAATGCGACTGACGTGATTCAGACCATCAATATGTCTGCACACCTTGATACATGGCTGTCAGGACAGTCAATCTATAAACCAATTCGGCCTACCTTGCTCATTGTCAGATCCCAATTATCTTCTATGCGCTTGGACAAGTTGATAAGGGCCAGAGGCACCTGCCAATCTTTTACTGGGGGTGGATTGGGATAAAAGGGAAAGATCTTCAACTCTATTGAGTTGAAGGCATCAATTGGTATCGATGTTTCAGAATAAGAGTTCAGATCCTCGTATAGCTGCTCGAGGATGGCATGCATAGCTGGCGATGATTGTGCAGAGGAGAGAAAAAATGACTCTTCCTACAATTTCATGAACATAGGGCTTTTTTGTGTAGGGTGAAGAGCTGACCTCGCAGGCCGTGAGTACACGGCTGACTTTGCGGACTATTGGTTCATAGCAACTTAGATCCGCTGACCGCTCGAAGACAAAGCAGACGTTGTACTGGAAGTAGTTCCGCGAGTAATTGCCAGGAAGCAAAACAGGAAAGCCAATGATACGGTATTTCCGCGTAGCGCAAATGACCAGTCGCCCGCAAAGCTCTCCGGGAGGTATCACATACTTCGAGATGTCATCGAAATTGAATAGAACGCGACTGGAAGAAGAAGAGCGTTGATGTGGCGAAGGGACGTTGAGAGAACTCGCACGTCCACCGCCATGAGAATTAACAGAAGGACTCGACCTTCGGGAAGACGTTACGTCTGGTTCCAAAATGGCAGCTATCGACGGCGAAGGGGAAGAGGTGACCGAATGGTTAGAGTTTTGATTTGCTGTCGATCCTGCAATGAGACCTTCTGGGACCTGATACACAATTTTTGGTCCCTTCTGTAAATCGAATACGGCGTAGAACACGCTTTGTATTCTGGGAAGAAACGTATCTCCTTCTGAAGGCATTAGTATGGGTGATGAAGCGAATGTGGTGGCTGTGAGGACTCAAATTAATCGTGCACTTGACCGCGTCTGCGTCTGAGAGGAATGTACTGGTCGCATACTCTTGTCCAACCTTGTCAAAGTTGTTTCGTGCTCTGACGCTTGACTTCCAGGACAAAATACTGTCTGCTTTCTAACGACTTTAATTATGGCTTCCCTAATTCCTGCTGGGTTTCGCGCCTTGCCACTGTCAGCTGTACAACTCTCCTTAGCAGCTGTTTTAAAATGCGGCCAGTCATTTCGCTGGACAAGTTATCCACTACCCCCGTCCCCTGACGCAGAATCGTCTCCTACTCACGAGTATCGTCTGTGCCTGAGGGACCGCGTGGTGTGCCTAAGACAGTCTCCCGACTATCTTTTCTATCGCTCTGTTTTTCCCGGAGAGCATCTCTCAGCAGAACAGGAGGGAGTTAACGACGAGGAAACGTTGATTTGGCTTAAGGATTATTTTCAGCTGGACGTAGACTTGGTAGAGCTCTACAACCAGTGGAGTGACCGAGATCAAGTCTTCAATAAACTCAAATCTCGCTTTTCTGGGATCCGGATGTTGAGACAAGATCCTTGGGAGAACCTGGTATCGTACGTAGCCTGCTTCTGAACTGGCTCGGAGGCTTAACAGGTTTTCATCATGCTAGCTTCATTTGCTCTTCTAACAACAACATACCCCGGATCACTAAAATGGTGCACGCTCTTTGCAAACAATACTCTCCTTCCCTGATTTCCTTGCCACCTCCTGAACTCAGTGAAAGTGACTGTCAAGTTGCTGCAACGTATCACTCCTTTCCTCCGCCCTCTCTCCTTGCTGCTCCTGGAGTCAAGTCCACTCTTCGGGGTTTGGGGTTTGGCTACCGTGCTGATTATATCCAGCGCACTGCGAAAATGCTTGTGGATACTCACGGTTCCTCGATGTCCAACTCAGGGTCACGAGAGAACTGTGAGGAGTGGTTGACCGGATTGAGAGACATGAGCACCGAAGCTGCTCGTGAAGAACTTCTGAAGTTCGTCGGCGTGGGACGCAAGGTAGCAGACTGTGTTCTTCTCATGAGCTTGGACAAAGTCAGTCGATCCCAGTTCCGCTCGCATCCGATCCTGAATCTATGCCATCGTAGAGAGAAGTCATACCAGTAGACACTCACGTTCACCAGATTGCTATCAAGCATTACGGGCTGCATACCGTAGGCGGCTCCAAAGGAAAAGGTGCCATGACCCCTCGAATCTACGATGAAGTGTCCGCTAAGCTTGCCGACATTTGGGGTGAATATGCCGGTTGGGCCCATTCTGTGTGTATCTATTCGAAGTTGCCTTTCTTTTTGTTCATTCTCCTTTCCTTAGGTGCTTTTCACTGCGGATTTGAAAGCCTTCTCTTCGTTCGGCATTCAACCCTCGACACCTGCTAGGGATGTGGGTGCCTCAGCGTCGGCATCGACGTCGTCATCCAAACGAAAACATAACGAGACTCGGAACAAGGCTGAGATGCAGAGAAAAGTCATGTTGGTGGGTGCTGCTGTGGCTGCTATAGCCGCTGCTGCCACTGTTGTTGTTGCCGTGCACGATGACCCGAGTTTGTTCAAGGATGAGTGCTCGGACTCTGACCTAAGTTCGGTTGAGGAGGAGGACGGAAGTTCACCCAGGCCGGAGAAAAGAAGGAGATGAAGTTCTGATTGATAGATATTTTCTACATCTAAGATGGCACTCATGGGCGACATATATTAGAGCTATGCTCCTGTGCGCGTCTATATGGCTCTTGATTAATACGATACTACGTACGTCGTCCCCCAGAGGCAGCTATTCACGCTGGCACTGTCTCGGGATGAAGACGCGTTTCGATTCCAGTCGCCATCTAACAGAGTTACACAGGTCGATGTACTAGGTCTAGATGCTAACCATGCCCACTGATCCAGTCGACGTCTGTTTCTATCAAGAATATTATTGCACGGTGCGAAGGAAGGTATGTATAGTACGTGTCCGATGTATACACCCAGACACTAAACGAAAATGAGGACGAGATGTTGGAGAGGTCTGACACCCACTACACCATACAAATAAAATGCGTGCGTTCATAATCCTCTCCGAAATGCTCTTCGCACCACCGAATCGCCGTCGTCCTTCCTGAATATGGCAGAACGGGCACTGTCTAAAAGGCTGCGGTGAAGGTCAACAAAAATTGTATGGGAATTTATACCATCGGTATGTTTGTACTTGTGTACTCCAGGTACCTTTACATGCCACCTTGTGCGAAACACTCCTCCCCTGCTCAACCCGAAGGCAAATTCCAGCGAAATCTATGAACCACCGTATTGAACCACCGTATTGCACAATCGATTGACTGAAGTTCAGCCGCTCGTCCAGAATTATACTCGCTTTAAGTTCAAGGTATTTGAAGGAACAACTATCTTCCTTCGTTTATAAAGTCCGGCTAGGGGAGACTAATACTACGAGTGTCTTGTATCATGAAAAAATTACGGTCATAGTTAGGTCATAGTGAAAGCTGCTCCCAGCCAACTACGCAATGAGGTTAGGCCGTCAGTGGTTGCTCCTTTTTCTTCATCCTTGAGCTCTCCGACGTTCACCCATGTTCCTGCAAAATCAACTTCTCCACCTTCCCAATCGGCAAACTTGAAAATTCCGCCGGGACTACTGCAATCCAAACCTCCCATATCGGAACGTTCACCTTCAGCGCCCAAGGCTTCGATTCCCATGCCACTGGACTGAGCCTGGCGTCGCTTTTCCAGCTCACGTTCAAGAATCGCTCGGACGCGCGAAATGGCAACCTCGGTGGGAGAGCCTGAAGACGTAGCAGCCTTCATGAGGTCGCACTTATGGGCAACGATGAGGAGTGCGGGTGCCAAGTGTGAAGGAGGGAGCGATGTTATGGCATGAAGGACATGGTGGAGGTGTCTAGACGTTGCACTTCATTAGAACTAGTCATGAAAGAGTCAAATATACGCACTCTGCTACTGTAGAGCCGTTGCGTGATATGGTACTTGCATCCACTACGAAAGCAACTGCTCTGGCATTCACTAAGTGCTCCTGGAACTGATCTCTAATTCGAGGATGCCCAGGGATATCGACAACTGGCAAGATCCCCACTGGTGAAAGAGGTACGAGACAAGTGTTGACTTGCAGGGACGTATGCGATTGTAACGTTGATGTAAATGCGATCTAGATACAATTGAAATGGTCAACCAATGTAACTTCATTAATAGATCACCAACAGTAGAAAGAATTGCTGTTTTTCCAGCATCTGGGGGCCCGACAAGGAGAAGTACGTCGCCTCTAGACCTTGATTTTCTTCGAGAGAATGTGATAACTTCAGAGCGTAAGAATGTATTTCAGAATAAAGTTGGCCAAAACGCACCAATGAGCAAACCCGCGACCAGCGCCAAAGAAAGCAGCAGTAAACTCTGGGGTGAAAGACCGTTGGTGAATGAAACCACCTCAGGCGTCACTGACGTAGCCTCGTTGATCAATGTTTCAACCTCCATGTTATATTTAAAGTCCTGGAGAAATGGATAGACGGACGGAATTACTCTAGTGCTAGTGCTGTGGTGCGATAGAATGTCACAGACGTGTGCTACATAGTTTTATAAATGCAATTGCATGCTACATTCTTGTTTGGCATTGTTGAAATCGGAAGCTACATAGCCACTAAGAAAGAAACGTCGTAAAGTTTGTCGTAAGTTACATCAAAGTTGGGGTCGAAGAACAAGTTGAATGAGAGCAATAGCTACTGTAGCATCGACTCAGCCACGACGCCTAGAGTTCAACGCTATTAGCATTGCTCCCAACTCCAACGCGTTCATTCTTCCAGTAAATGTCCTGAGAAGAAAGTTGCGTTGAGCCTTCTCGGGCCATGTAAAAAAGTCATCCAGATGATTCTGATCATCAATCCCAGCAGAAAGGAAATCCGGGACGAGTTTTACCAGACTTGGTGTCGTGGAGTCAAGAAATTGAAAAACAGCATGAGAGCTTTGAACGGGTACGTTTTGCGAGTGTGCTGAGGCGGCAGGAGAATATGAGCTCCCGCTGTGCTGGGGAGCGATGACAGTAAAGCGATGGACTGCGGGTGAGGTCGTTATTTCCAGGCCAGATGAGGAGGCAGATTCACCACGGGCAGTGGCCTTCCTCCTCGACACTGCAGTGGCTCTTGAAGCACCGGTGTCAAGCTGACGGACGGATGATGGATCTGTGTTCTGCAGGACGTTTTAAGAGTCTAACTATCTGGTGAAGCAAAGCACAGAGCATACTTGTACACGAAGATGTCCGGACTGTTGTCCGGCTTGCCTGACAGCCTTCTCACGAGCGACTTTGTCAGTCCACCGTTTCCGATATACTCGTTTCGACAAATATATCTTTAGATATCGGACAAGTACCCATGAATTTGGGTAATATTCTGCCACTTCTGGCCATTTAGTGTGGACCTGAGACAAAAGACAAAGTAATGAAGCAGTGCAACAGAGGATTAAGTTGAAGCTTACCGACTGATAGAACAAACGGACCATTTCGGGGTCCTGGTGTTCATATCTATCTTGTGTATTCAGAAACCTGGAGGCCATATCTATGACGAGAGTCTTTTCCTCAAAGTTAGTCAATCAGGATTCAGAATTTGATGGCACGTACACGCAATCTCTGCCACTGCCGCTGATCCATCTTGGATGCTATTTTAACGTCATAGACAGCCTTACACTGTCTTGCGGGTTGAGAAACAAGGAAAAGATCTGAGGACATGTCTGGGGCCGGCGATGAAATGATAAAGAGTGGGACAAGGGGAGATGAGTCTTATACATCTCCCTTTATTCCACCTTATGAGAATAAATATAAGAGTACACTAGAAATACACGAGTCCAACATGCATATGCATAAAAGATAATTCGCCACAAAGTCTCAACAAAATCGATCACTGTGGTAAAATCAGATGAGAGATACATTCAGTATAGATCAGAACGTGCCTCTTTAACTTCGCTCGTCGATCCAGCAAAGCTTCTGCCAAGCGACCTTCTTTGCGTGCTCGCTTTAGCTGAAACAAATATTATTCAGAATATTAATGATAATTAAAATATGAATATCAACGAACCTCTCTATTATCCTCTTTCGACACCACCGAGCGTCCCGCTCCCCAAGCTTGGTGCATATGGCTTTCAAATATTTCAGATCACGAACCGGTTCATCATAAGCGAAACGCACTTGGTGGAAGTTTCGTCAATGACTGTTAACTCTGAGCCTGCTTCTCTTTTCTTCTTTTCCTCATGGGCCTCCTTCTTGTACTTGCTCTGAATCTTTAACCAAAACCGCTCCCGAAACCCGACTTCTTCACTGTCGCCTCGCAGCTGGAGCGAACCTCCTGCGACCTCGTCAACACTGAGATAATTCTCATACACGTTCATGAAGGCTACCATGCCATCGGGTAAAAGAACAGGTGTCCACTCCTCCTCGGGCCCTCGCGCTTCCCTAAAAGCACTGACAATCCCATGTTTGTCGCAAGACAGAAACTTTCCTTCGCCAGTGCCCGTCCGAAGGTTGATAGTGGCCGATCCCGCGACGCGGGTTGTAACCCAGACCTGAGCTACTTCCGTCGGTGTGCGATCGAGTAATGGCGGGGTATCAGATGTCGAATCCTTGTCCAGAGATGATAATATGATCTTGTTTCTTGTAGAATCAAAGTTCACTGATATGGGCGAAGGATCAGAAGGGTGTATGATGAAAGTAGGCCCGCGAATTTCTGTTGCATTCTCCGGTAGAACCCAGGTCTCTGGGTCCTCATCTTCCTCTACACGTTTGCTTGCAGAGCCTTCTTCATCGCGGTGTTCTCTCTTGCGCTTCTTCTTTATTTTGTCCCCTTTGAATTTGAGCTGCGTGGACCGAACTTTCTCCATCGACTACACGCGGCGAACTGGGTGCACGTAAGAACATCATATTGTATGCCGTCCCAAAATGGTACATCCGGCAAACGCCGAAGCGCAAACTTTGAACCAAACAATTCGTTCCATACACCCAAATCGAACTGCCCGACACCGTTATCGACGTCCTCCTCAAGATCAAGATGAAGTACAACCCTGGTCAGTGCTGTCTCTGTACTCGCTGGTGTCTGTTCCACCCGTCTATGCACCTTGGAGTGAAAATTTATGCACAGGAGAAGTTGGATGGAGATGCTGAGACTTGGATGAGATCTGTTGGGTGAATAACTTGCTGACGAATGAGTCTACATAACAGACGTCTCCTCTTCGCGGCGCAAGAACCGCAAGGCCCATTTCAGTGCACCCTCCTCCGTGCGCCGCAAGATTATGTCGTCATCCCTATCCAAGGAACTCCGGGCGAAATACAATGTACGTTGGATCTGTTGAGAAACGAGGCGCGGGGTGTTTATACTACTCACTAGGCGCGGTCACTACCCATCCGCAAGGATGACGAAGTACGGATTTTGCGGGGAAAATACAAGGGTCGGGAAGGAAAAGTTACCCAGGTTTACCGTAAGAAATGGGTCATTTATGTGGATCGTGTGCAACGCGACAAATCCAACGGTGCTACTTCTCCTATCGGTATCCACCCCAGCAAAGTCGTGATCACCACCATCAAGCTTGACAAGGATCGGTGGGCAATCCACGTTTTGTTTATGTTTCTCGTTCTAAAGCTCTTTCCACCAGTCGGGCAATTCTTGATCGCAAGGACAGGTCAAAGACCGCAGAACCTGCCGCCGCTCAGGATGTCGAGATGGTGGACGTAAGTGACCACCATTAGATCTTACAGGTAGCCATGAAAACTGACTCGTCCCGTCTTTCAGTAATTTCCTGTTGGCGTATTGATTGTCTTTGTCTTTCCTTGTTGCATTCACAAAACCACCATGTATCTATGCGCACTATCGCACATGATATGCACCATGACCCTCCTGCTATTCCAGTTCACTTTGAGACAACTGCATCAGGCCATAGTGTACAGATTGATGCAAATTACCTTCGCAGCTGGCATAGAATACAAATAGTACAATGCGGTACTGACTACGAATCAGAAAATGACATCCTCGTCCTTGGTACTCAGCAAGTCCTCTGTTGGTTCTTGTTGTTCATCCAGGGGTTTCAACGGCTCCTCGTCAGTTATAGCTTGCCTTTCCGCCGCCTTCCCGGCATCTCTCTTCTTCTTGCCTTGAACTTTCTTAAGCCTACAAACATCATTGGCGTCTAAGCTTGACTAGGAGACTCGAGGCTCTTACCTGAAGAACTCCTCGCGATCCATCTCGTCTAGCTCACTCATGATATATTTGATGGTATTGTCCAATCGCGGAATGATTATATGTTCAATGGCGTTCACTCGCCGGTTTGTCGCTCGAATGACTTCATCCAAGATGGTGAACGCCGTTTGTAGCGACGCAAGTTCCACCAGCGTTTCGAGAGCCTTAGCGTACACCTCTTTCGCTCGTAGTACCTGTTGGCCTCCCCGACCAAGACCTGTCAGATTAAAGTCTGTGATGCTCAACGTTAGAATAAATATGCATGGAGGCTCCAAAGCAACTACCAGATCCCGGCACGCGATCAACATCAAATCCTGGAAGGAGGACACCAGACACGTTCTCTTGCTTCGCTTTGACACGAAAAGTGGCAAGCTTCGCTTGCTCCTGGACGATATAGGAAATATCTCCAGTAGTATATGTGACCTCTGCCATCGAAAACGACGCCAACTGCATCACTCTACCCATCTTACGCTTCGCCTATCATTGCACCATCAGCAACTTGAACGGGTAATATCAGGTAGCGTAACGCACTTCATCCACCTTTCTCAGTATTGCACGAAATCGCGTGGTCAGGGCATCACGCTTCTTTGCGAGCAACGAATGTCCGGTTTCGGCTCCTTTTAAACGGAGTTTTGTGTTTGTCAAGGCCATACGCGTAGCGAAGACATTCTCCCGAGGACCTGCTCCAGACATTGTTGTGGGGTGTGCTGAAGGCAAGTAATGAATAGAAGCGGTACTATTAGTCGTGCACACCACATCTCGTGCAGTCACACAAATGTAACGGAAAGTCACAGTATCATCACACTGGCCAGTTTAATCCGTTCAGCTAGACATTGAGGAAGATATACCATATACGAAGTGTACTGGCTATGTAGTAATCTAAAATATGTATTGCGGGTTGCCAGAGTAATATAGACTGCGGTCATTATGAAGATCATCGGGCCCAGACGGCAACTTGAATGACTGTCTTACCTTGTGAACTATAGCAGCACTCCGGAAACTGCTATAAACACCAGAGGTATCATGGATGGCAGCTTGAATGCGAGCCTCTTTGGTAGGATCTCTGGGACCTTCCCGCTTCCCACCAACTCGAGTGCGCCCCATACTACCCACCCATGTACACGTTCAGACGCAATGAGTCTGAGTTCCAAACTCCGCTGCGGCAGTACCGGCAAGTGAACAAGCCATTGTCACCACCAAAATTTTATCTCTTTTGTTTCTTGTTAGATCTCATCCGTTAAAGCTCGTAGGGCGTTCTTATGATTTATCATTTCATATGCATGTTATTAGTTTGAATATTTGTAGTAGAAAAGTGTTGTTTTGAGCGATACACGAGATGTGGGGATGCACGAACTAGTGGTAACTAATAGTAGTCTGACTTCACAGGCTGGTTATAATACCAAAAACTCGGAAGCCGGGATAGCTCAGCTGGGAGAGCAACAGACTGAAGTTCTGGAGGTCCCGTGTTCAATCCACGGTCCTGGCATTTTTTGTTGGTGATTTGCGTCCCAATTAAGAAATTCCTCAA
>QFEX01000388.1:64497-93002 GCA_003316505.1 Suillus alpinus
TCTTGTGCATCAGGCCTGTAGTCGAGTTAAAAACGATGAAGAAAACACAGAAAGTTAAACCAGAAAGACCGACCAAGCTGAGCAAGAACATCCCAGAACCAATTTACGATGAACATGGTGACTGTTGAGCAACAAGAGTGGATAACCTAAAGGGTCGCTCAATTTGGCACGTAGCCTTGCGTGTCCTGTGACAGCATTCTGTGACAACCACGCTGCACCAATGTCTTCATCCTCTCAAAAGGCGCAAATCCAAGAAATAATCGATACCACCCAAGGATCTGACCCTGAGGATCAATGTTCTACCCCGGAGCCTGATGTTGATCATGATCAGGATGGTGCTGTTACACCTCAAGCTTCATCATCCAAGCCAAAGAAGAAGAAAAAGTCCAAGGCTGCAAAGGTTCTCAACGCAGTGCGCGGCAAGAACGAAATACCACAAGAGCTCATCAGTCACGTCGTGGATCGTGTCGCTGCTGAGCACGGGCCAAATACCGCAGCTACAAATGAAGATAATGTCAGGCAAGCATTGGAGCAGATGAAGATCATGGATGTCATCAAAGGTAAATCAGGCATCGCTGGGCGAGGGAAGAAAGCTATGGGAGAACATAAGGTATGTACAACAACTCAGGTAGCAGTGTGGATGATGAATTCAAGGCTCGGCATAGTTTTGGGCCACTCAGCCAGTCCCACAGCTTGGTATGCACTGTATTATATATTTCAATTCCAAGACATGCTCAGCGGTGGTTCTAGGTGATGAGGCTCCGCCCGATGACGGCTTCATCGAACCCGACAAATCTCGAGAAGAAGTGCGACAAGAGGCATACCCTCTGCCGAAAGACTTCGAATGGTCTATATTAGACATTAACGACCCTAAGCAAGTATGCATATCGATTGTATCATGTACTGTCTTTGTGACTTTCAATTCTCCAGATCAAAGAAGTTTATGATCTATTGTCTCTCAATTACGTCGAGGACGATGAGGCCGCATTCCGTTTCCAATATAGCGCCGAGTTTCTTGAATGGTAAGTTTGTCGGTGCAAAGTGGGGGACGTGCGCCTGACAAACATCTAGGGCTCTCAAGCCTCCAGGTTACCTCAAAGAATGGCATCTTGGTGTGCGTGTGTCGTCGAACAAGAAACTGGTAGCTTTCATCTCTGGTGTGCCGATCACGTTACGTGTGCGCGGAAAGTAAGGCCCTTTATCGTGATGGTTTCCCGGAAGTTAAAATCACGCAGTGTTTTCCGGGCATGCGAGATTAATTATCTTTGTGTGCACAAAAAGCTGCGCTCGAAACGCTTGGCCCCTGTGCTCATCAAAGAGATCACACGACAAGTAAATTTAACGGGTATCTTTCAGGCCATCTATACCGCTGGTGTTGTTCTTCCGACGCCCGTGTCCACTTGCCGGTATGTCGCCTCTCTCTACAGCCTGTGGAAGTGCTTAAGAGTTTATCAGTTACTTCCACCGCTCACTGAATATCCCGAAACTCGTCGACGTCAAATTTACGTACGTTCCCAGGAGCATGACGCTTGCTCGAATGATTCGCGTCTACAAGACCGTGGCTAAGCCTCAACTGGGCGGCCTTCGTGAAATGGAGGAAAGAGATGTCTCAGACGTTGCTGATCTCTTCACGCGTTACATGCAGAGGTTCAGCATGGGGCCAGTTGTGACCCTTGACGAGGTCCGCCATCAGTTTTTGAGTGGGCGAGGACGTATGGACGAACCATCAGAGCACTATCGGAGACCAGGCCAGGTGGTGTGGACGTATGTTGTTGAGGTCAATTTCTTATTCATGTGCTTCCTGCCATGATTCTAATGCACACTATAGGACTCAAACACAGGCCGGATTACTGACTTCTTTTCGTTTTACTCTCTTCCCTCCACGATTATAAACCATCCGAAACATGGGCTCTTGGAAGCGGCCTATTTGTTCTACTATGCATCTGACGCAGCATTCGCTGAAGACTCGGAAGCGGACAACAACCTCAAGAAACGATTAGAAGCTCTTGTAGGAGATGCCCTGATCATCGCGAACCAGGCCAAATTTGACGTCTTCAATGCCCTAACACTCATGGACAACTGTAGCTTTTTGGAGAGTTTAAAGGTATGTATCTTGATTCATGAAGGGAACGCAGGTGGTCCTTACGGTTTTGTGGTAGTTCGGCGCCGGGGATGGACTCCTTAACTTCTACTTGTACAACTGGAGAGCAGCGCCTCTTGCAGGCGTTTCAGCCGTTGGTGGTGTAGAACCAGGAAAGGGTGTCGGGATTGTCATGTTGTGACGTTAGCCCAGGCCTGTCAATCTGCTCACTTTTATGAATTACACATCGCCGAAGTATCTACGTACAACTTCATCCTCTACAAACGAACCATCGTCTGACCTTCTCCACCTTGCGGAATTAACTATCTTACAACCACCATCAATTCAATCACTGTCAATGTCAATCATGTCGTCATCGTCCACACCCCAATCTGGCGTCGGACTGCGTCGCTTTGGCTGTGCTTTCGTTTGCCGGGTAAGTGGACCACCTCCAGTAGCACCAAGATCACGCCCACGGAAGCTAGGTGGAATGTGGGTAGACCGGGAGGAACCTAGCGTATTGCCAGCGCCCCAAGACTTCTCGCTCGGTTGCGACTTTGCAGGTACATTCTCCTTCTCCTTCCCTTTCGCATCTGGGGGTGATGTGACTGGCCGGCCTGTGAGGGTATTACCCGAACCTGAGAAAGAGGGCTGAAGAAATTGTGACATCAATTTGAGGATAAACTATACTCAAACTCACAGCCGAAGGGGGAGGAGAGCTAGGAGAGGAAGGAGCCTTGAGTTCCGGTGGGGTGTATGGGACGACATTGAAGCCAAAGAACAGCTTCCCAAATGGAAGATTGAGTGCGGCGGGAACCTTAACTTCTGCTTCAGTGGAACTGTTGTTGATAATCTTCTGTTGGCTGGTTAAATCGTTAGCATGCCCAGACGGAACCCGATTTTTTGAAACCCACTCAGTCCTGATGATCTTACTATCTCCCCCTACTGCTTCGACTCCCCGATGACTGATACCCTTGCCTTTCGTCTTCCGACCAGCGAGAGTTTCTCCCTTGCCCTTGAAACTCTCCCAATGATCGCCGCCTTTGCTTACAGCCGTTCCACCAGCAGCAACGAAACCACCACCTAGTGATGATGACGGTCGTGAGGAACCGGGACTCGATGAATTGAGGTCGATCTTCAATTTGGATGCCATAGTGGAAGGCGGAGCGGGTTTCGGACGCTCAGGCTCTACGTAACCGACCGGGGGAGCAAAATCGACCTCTAGGTCAGTATCTAGCACGCTTATGCCACCTCCGCCGGGTGTTGTCTCCATCACAAGAAAGCCGAAGATTATTGAGTTGTAATATATTTCAACTATATCACCTTGAGTGAGCGCAGTGAAGTTTCGCAGAGATTGCTCGAGCCTGATGGATGTTAGTTGAGCTAGTGATGCCGAAATACGTGCACGTACACAGCTTTTGGATCTGATATTTCAAGGAAATGTGTAGATTGTGCCTGTAGCTTGACGAACTTGCCCTTCGGGAGTTCAGCGCCAGTTATGCGAATTGGGTCGCCTTCATTGAGACGCAACGTCTTCATCATCCAGTAAGGGAGGTGGACTATTCCCTCTTCAGCGATAAACTCGAGTACACCTGCATGTGTGGATGCGGCCGGATTGGTCGCATTTGTGAGCTGAAACATCCAAGGTCCCTCGAGATCGAGGTGGGTCAAGTGTGCGAGGGCTGATGGAGGCATAATTACTGCAAGAACATCCAGAATTGTTACTACACGAATTCAGTGTGCGATGAAATGCAATTACGTACTCTTTCCTCCGTATGAGAGATTCTCTCGCTCCCGGCCAGGAAGCATCGCGACACTGTAGGCTTTCAAGTACACACTATACGACCGAGGATTTGGACGGTTAGATCGAGAGCCCATAGGAACCCCGAATCCTCTGAAATGACAGAGCTGCTGGTCAAGTTTCCTGAGCCAAGAGCCAAAGAGAGGTGGCGTACTGGGCGAACTGAGCGAAAAGACCCCCTGGGCCACCTGCTATGCCATCATGATCGTCAAACTATAGAAAATGATCAGTTGCGTTGATCTTCTGTTATTATATGCACACACAAAGTCCATCTGAAAGCGAGATCGTGAAGTGAGAGAAAGGAGCTAGAGTCAACGTTGCTTTCAAGTCGAGCATACGCGTAACGCAGCGGCGGCAAACCCCGTGACTACTAATTTAGCGATCGATGGTTTTGTCTACGCGCATCGTCTAGTACGTCTACTGCTCAAAATCTACTGAGCCTTCGACGATATCAAAATGGCATCAAAGATTGCACCAGCAGCATCTCGTACGGGCTCAAATGCCGCCTTCAACGACAAGGTAATACTGGTCACTCATAATCGCGATGTTTCGAAGGAATAAACGCGTCCACAGGTCAAGCCAATGGAACTTCGGATGTCTAACTTGATCGCTGCTAAAGGTACGTGAATAGTGATGTTTGCGATCGTTTCGCATTGTTGACTTTCTTGTAGCCATAAGTGATGCTGTTCGAACATCTCTCGGTCCAAGGGGGATGGACAAAATGGTATGGCTTGATGTTACTTCGTTGATGGTGAAGAGATGTCATATCGCGATTCACATGCGTAGATTCAAACCTCGAAGGGTGAGGTCATCATCACCAACGATGGAGCGACAATTTTACGCAGCATTCAAGCTCTACATCCTGCTGCAAAGATGGTGCGCGCCGAGGCGTGATTGCTGATCATCTACTTACGTCATTTCAGCTGGTCGACCTTTCAGCTGCTCAAGATGTGGAAGCAGGTGATGGAACAACATCAGTCGTTGTTCTAGCAGGTAGCCTTCTCGGCGCCGCAGAAAAGATGCTACAGAAAGGCATACATCCAACCATCATCGCAGAATCGTTTTTGAAAGCATCGGTCAAAGCAGTCGAATATCTCACTGAGATATCAACGCCGATCGATCTCAGTGACAAGGCCAGTCTACTCCGAGCAGCAAGCACTTCCCTGAACTCAAAGGTGCTGAGGATGTTTGAAGTTATCGTAGTAACACTTTGCTGATGCGCGCTTCAGATCGTCTCCCAATACTCATCGACGCTTGCTCCCATTGCAGTGGCTGCTGTGACGCGTTTGGTTACACCTCAATCGTCCAGTGTCGACCTTCGTGACATCAGGGTTGTGAAGAAAGTCGGCGGCACTATTGAAGACACTGAACTTGTAGATGGTGTTGTCCTCAATCAAAATGTCATTGTTTCAGCTGGTGGTCCTACTCGCATGGAGAAGGCCAAGATTGCCATTATCCAGTTCCAGCTCAGTGCCCCCAAACCTGACGTATGTGTCTTTCACTCCTTTCGTCTCAGTTCTCATAGCACCTCATTAGATGGACAACACTGTCGTGATCAATGACTACCGACAAATGGACAAGGTCATCAAAGAGGGTCGTCAGTACCTGCTCAACATCTGCAAAAAGATCAAGAAGGCGAATTGCAACGTCTTGCTGATCCAAAAGTCTATCCTCCGTGATGCAGTCGACGATACGTCCCTCAGCTTCCTCAAGCGTCTTAACATCCTTGCAGTCAAGGATGTTGAGCGTGACGAGATTGAATTCCTTTCCAAGAGTCTCGGCTGTAAACCTATTGCCGACATCGAAGCCTTTACAGAAGACAAGCTTGGGTACGCAGATCTAGTCGACGAGACTTCAAATGCTGGTATCAAGGTTGTCAAGATCACCGGCGTGAAGAACCGTGGACGCACAGTTAGTATTTTGGCTACGGGTGGCAACAACCTTGTCGTGGAGGAATGTGAACGCAGTCTGCATGATGCTCTCTGTGTTGTCCGGTGTCTCGTAAAGAAGCGGTGAGACATAATGTTCCATTCTGATTGATTGAGGTTCTGATCTGATAATAAGAGCCCTCATTGGTGGTGGTGGTGCACCTGAAATTCACGTCTCCCGGCTGTTGTCTCAATACGCACAGTCACTTAAAGGCATGGAAGCCTACTGCTTCCAAGCATACGCAGACGCATTAGAAGTGATACCGACAACGCTTGCGGAGAATGCTGGACTTAATCCGATTTCTATTGTCACGGAATTACGCAACCGACATGCTCTAGGTGACCGGAATGCTGGTATCAACGTCCGCACAGTAAGTACATGCAGCCTCGAGTTACTTCGATTATTTGACCACATACACCTTAGGGCCTAATCTCGAATATTCTTGAGGAGGATGTCGTTCAACCTCTTCTCGTCTCCACGAGCGCGATTGAACTCTCGACGGAGACTGTGTGCTTACTTTTGAAGATCGATGACTATGTACAAGCAAGATAATGAGACGTTCTGACATTCTAATAGACATCGTTGACTGTCACCCAGTACAACGAGGGTGAGCTCCGCCAATTAGCACACTCTGTAAGTCGCATGAAAAGGCCATCAATATATCTCTCAAATATTCATCATTGTTGGCATCCTGTCCGCTCGCAGTGAACGCTGCTTTAAGTCAGGTATCGTATCGTACTACTCTTATCTTCCTCGGATTTGTTGAGGCGCCGTTCTTTGGAGCTGCACTTCTTCTCTCACGGTGGTGCACATGCGCAGTTGCCCCATACTCTCCGACCAGCACATATTGAAATTTATCTAGGTACAAGCGTAACGAGCTAGGCCTAGGGCTACGCACGTCGCTTATTTTTTTGCGGTAACTTCTTAAGTCATGCTTTTAGCACACTTGCAGCCTGGTCAGGAATTTTGGCAGGCCTATAAGAAGGGAGTTTCATCATGCAGCAAATTTTCCAACACTATCGGCGGGTTACAACGCAACTATCAACCTCTTACTCTGCGCACCTCCGTGGATTCTGGGGACTGCAACCCCGTATATTGTGGCCTGGTCAGTCGTGATTCATCAGACTCCATAGGTAAATTAATGATTGCCAAGACGCTCCGATGCAACTGGAGAATGATTCTGGCATATCGCTGGTCCTCTAGTGCCAGCATCCTTGGGTTTATAATTGCCGTTTCTACTATGACTACGGCTGTTCGATATCTATCACTGTGCGACCCTTAACTTCCTCGTTCTGCTATTCCACCGGCTGACGTGTACCGTCAAGGTTCTTTATGACTCAGTCCCCAGCCGCCCTTGCTGTCTTTGTGACATGGGTCATGAATATCTTTTCCAAATCGCAGTCGAAACGCGCCGCAGCCATCGCGCTACTAGTCAACTTGATGGCAAGACCTGGCAACAAAGGTGGATCGTCAGTCACGAGCCTACATTCCACATCGATCTCGTTCTCTATGCTGCCACTGACTCCGTCGCGGGTACTTCTGGCCGTCCAGTTAGGACCTTCATACGTAAAGTCGAATCTCATTTGCATCTTGACAGGCGTTGTGTGTATTGCGATGTGCTGGGCATTTAGGAACCACCTTGCCCCGGGTAACGAAATTACTAAAGCCTAAGAGCAAGCTCTAGTACTACCACGTGAAAGGGTTTTAGATATCTCCTGTAGTACACGCTGGCTGGTCCACCATCCCCGCGACAATACGACACGAATGCCTGCATTATTATCTTGTATGTCGAGCGTAGGGAACCGACATCCGCATCTGACTTGAACGGGATCTTGGCAAATCTTTGTCACGACGATATCACTTCATACTGTAAGGAGATGCCGCCAATACCATGACTTACAATCCATCACCCTACGCCCTACAGGGCATTCGCGCACCCAGAGATGTGTTAGGGACGTTGGGAGTCCACTAGACTAGACCATACTGCCAGTGTCCTCCATAGGGTGTAACTCGCAATCATTGGAACAAGAACTTTTATTTTTGATCACAAAAAATACATCAACCTAGTATATGGTTTTCAGAGAGACAAGCAGCGGTCATAGTTTCCGCCTTGGTTTGCACCCCACCATTCCGGGAAAAGATATGCGGTTCCAGTAGCTCCTTGGACCGCAAAGGAGAGAATGAATACCATGACCTGCGTTCCACCATCGAGGGCTATAGTATAGCATGATGTTAGCAGTCGAGATTAGAAAGCCACAGCATTTACCTGCGCCGACCAAATAGTTGTATTTTACGAACCAACGCGGGTACCTAGTACGGAGCCACCACTGGGACAAGAACGCAACAGTGAAATACGACAGAGTTGAAGAGTTTATTCCAACACAAAGCCAACCGATGTACGAACTGTACATATAATGAACTTAGAATATGAATCATTGATGAGTTCAGAACGTACCAGATGATTGGGGTGTAATAGTAATCCATGCGTAGTCTCGGCGAGTAACGGTGAATAATCCAGAAGGGAAGAGGTGCGACCAAGCCGATCACATAAGACAAGGGGACCCATTGATATATTTGACCAGTTGAAAAGAGCTCGTGAGCAAGGCCACCCCATGCAATGGCTTGCGAGTTGTATGACTGAGGTTGCTGGCCTGACCAAATATTTGTTCCTTGCACAGACAGCAGGATTTCACGTTGCCTGTCGATAATAGAATTCATCAATACTAGAACAACAAATCAAATGTGGTGAATGGATGTGCAAGACGACTCTCTGACCATAGTTGAGAACAGCGCCGAGTAAGGTGCCAATGATCTGGGCCGTGAATGCAGCGCGGGGAGGCAGTTTGGCGTCTGGGTACCCGCCAGTGAGAGGTACCTTTCCTGACAGGGAATGTGTACATACATTGAGCGATCTTCAGATCGCGTAGGAGTAACATTGCTTGAGCCACACTATTCTGAAGGGGAACACAAATCAAAAGCAGGTCGAGGAGGCGAAACAAGGGATGCGTACAAAGCTGTAAAGGACCTGTCAAACCAACATCAGTAGCGGTCGAGATCGGAAAATACGTCAGTACGAACAAAGAACATGTTCGCCATGGGTCTTCCGTTGTGCAGGTAGCCGGCAATCATCTGGACCAGGGTTTCTTCGCTGAAAGATCAATTCAGGACACCTACAGCACATAAACAATACTTGCGGATGGAAAGCCTAATGCCGGTAATGGCGTATAACGCGCCGAAGAACAAGATAGACACGGCGGCCAAGAGGACTGCGATGATAAAGCCCCACCTGAAAAGACTTGATGAATTTGTTTGTCGGATGGAGAATGTTGCTCACCAGGGCAGCGTGGAATTTGTCTTGTAGATAACGACTAGTCCAACAACGAAAGAGAGAATAAACGTCAATAGGTACCAACTATTCGGAGCATCTGGATACTGTACGACAATGAAGTAAAGTTGTCCTTCCAATGTCACAGGGACTGACCTTCAGCATCTCGCGATAGTGTGGGTCGAGGTCCTCAGTGTTGGCGGGAACTTCCCTCTTTCCACTGTGCTCCCAGAACTTCCAATCGAAATTACCACGCCAACTCCTCAGTGTGTCCATGTTCATCCAAGTCCACGCTGCACGTAGGTCATCTTTATTCCACAGGAGGAGGTGAGTGAACGTCGCAGCCAATCCCTGTGGTGGAACTATGAGCAAAGCACCCTATATCAGCAGTAATTCTTGGCATACGAGGTTAGTTGACAGAAGGGCAATAACCCAGGTACCAGCGTAGAATGGCAGCCCTTGTTCCGCCACCAAGGTGGGATCCACCTCATAGTTGGAATTCATAATCAAAGTCTGGTTGTAGACAGTGCCGTTCTCGTAAAAGAGGAGCTGCGCCAACTGATCAGTGCATTGTTAGCCTGGACATTAGAAAGCGCAGCGACTGTTTTACGTACAAAGGGGAAGTTCTGAGATTCCCAAATGTTGTTGTAGAATACCGCGACGAAGACGACCCTTCGTCTCTCTCAGTGATATGTTACACCGTAACTGAAATCACATACATGCAGAGAATGTAACCAATGAAGCTGGAGAGCTAGGGGAGACGTTAGAATTGTCATACGCACCGGTGTGTCAACTAACCTGAGCTTTCAGTGGAATAGTCATCGGGTTAATACCACCCGAGATGTACTAAAAAATTGAGTTCAACCCAAGTGTCAACCATATCGGGATAGCCAGCTGTACCTGCCAGTCGAAGCACAAGGACAATAGACCAAGACCCTCATTTCCGTTGGAACCACCAAATACGCGAGAGACAGCAGCATTGTTAGGAGCGGCGAGGCAGAATATTGAGAGACCAGTGAGCAGTGGGAAAATCCATTCAGGGAATATCTCCCATAGAAATATCCTGAGTTTAAGATCATTAGAAATAGAGACTACGATTCATTGATGAAGCTTAAACATACGCAGTAAAGACGACGTAGAAGACCTTGAGCTTTCGGCGTGCTTCGGAGCCATCGCGGTAGAGAGCGTCAAACATGGAAAGCAACGGGAGAACACCAGGATACAACATCTTCGACGGATAAAGGAGGATTCCTGAGTGTTGTCAGTTGAGATTCTGCGCATAGCTACTGTTGGACACAAAAATACCTCGCATCAGGCCACCGATCCCATAGCTGTGGTTTGCGGCTTCAGCAATGGGTGCAGCAAGGAGTACCCCAGCGCAACGCACCCGAGCAATTGAGAAGAGAACAACAAAAATATTGATGAAACGGCGGTCGGCGTGATATTATAATATAGACTAATGAGTCGTCAATCACCACCGACTAAGGAATTAAATTGCGAGCGCACCGCTGGACAGCGAGAACCTCCGTAGCCAATGCAGAGTTCGCGGCTGCACTAGACATGATGATAATGAATGCATTTTCCTTCTTATTAAAGGGTCCCTGGTATTCGTAGCGTGAACTTCAAGGCCAGGGGTTATGTGGACGACGTACTGGATTCAAGTATCGGAGCAGTCCATGACGGGGGATGAATGTTTCCATCGCAAAGCCAATCACATAGGATAGGATGGCGAGGAACATCAAAGACACAGTGATAGTTTGCTGGAGTGCCAATCTGATGAGACCTCTGAGAGAATGTTTGATCAAGAAACCCTCACAGGTTTGAAGTAATAAATTTGAGCTAGGAAAAAAAGCAGTCCAAGTGAGTAAGACCCTCGACTGAATGATCTCGACTGCTTTACCCAAGGAACCACCAAAGGCGGAAAGGCCAAGGCCGATGAAGAAAGCCCGAAGGGTCCAGGGGTTCAGACTAGGATCGTCGTCCACGGAAATGACGTGAGTTACAATCTCTCGCTCGTTCTGAAGGACAACATTCTCGTATGTTTCAGCTTCTCGGGTGGATGTCTCGATGTCCCCCTGTATACAGTAATATTTCTCGTCGGTGGCACTAGGGATCCTTTCCATAGCTTCAGTAGCCATGGCTATCGAGAGAGAGTACGACGTGCCGAGGCAGACCAAGGTAAAATATCTGATATTTATGTATGCATCAAAGTCGACAAGACCTGGAAAAGGACGAACCAGGGCCAAGAGAGAGATAAGTCCTATTCTTGCAGCAATGCGAGGTAGCGGGCACAGAAACCTGAAATGATACCGGCGCCAGCAGCGTTAATGGCGTTTCTTCTCTCGTATGACCACAGTTTATCCACGACGGATAACGGAGTTTGAGGGAGTTTGAGATTCGACTAAAAGACAAAAGAAGTTAGACCCGCATCGGTTTGCGAATAACGATATGGATTTGGTCAACATCTTAACTTCTTCAAGTTAAGGCGCGCGAACAAGAATGTTCGACGTTCTTCCTGTTAGCTTGCCACTACTCTTTGACTGTCACTGACTGATTACGGTACTAAACACGCCTGCCTCATTCCACAAGAGTCAACGAAGGGGGTTCGTGTTTGAGGTGGAATATGAAAGTCTGGTCGGCAAACACCGCAACGCAGACACTGATTAGCACAGGAGATATATACCAATACCAGGGGCGAGGTCGATTATCCAATTGTTAGTCAGTTGCACTATCCACTTCATGGAAGATAAGGGACTCATCGGAGGGTCAGCGTGTGTTCCAGGTACATTGCGATCAGGAAACCAAAGCTAACGGGATTACGCAGAATGGATTCAACGAGCCGGCTCAGAGAGGCCAAAATCACTCAGCAGGGATGCACTTCAAAGTTCACAGCGAGATAGTTCAACCTGATTGATATTCGCTGCTTCAGTGTTGCCGTTATCAGGGAGATCAAAAGGATATCACCGTTATCATCCTGGATTCCATGAGTACCAACAGACCAAGGCATCCAGGCCACATGGCACTGTCACACTCAGCAGCATGCTCAATTATGGTGCGCGTCCAAATATTGTGCAGAATTCCTACCGTCTCCAAAGAAACCCGGAATCTTATTTCCTCTTACAAAAACGTTCCTTTTTGACGAGAGGGGAAAAGGTGCGAGAGAAAGACTCGATCGAAACAAATCTGAGGGACCTGGGAGATGAGTTTTGTGTCGAGGGTCAGAGCATTAGCCACCAAATATCTACCTGATTACATGCGGCAGTTGGTCAAATAGATGTGCTACGAAACCGATCTCCAGAACCCACCTGTGTGACCCATACCCGGTCGAACTGAACTGCCGGTCCGACTGCGCCAATATTGCCTGAGTCCTAACCAAGAGGCTTCCTGATCCTGAACGAGGGACTTCTGCTCCTGCTCCGAGTCGCCGTTCGAGTCGCCGGACACATTCGCATTGCTTTTTAAGTTGAAACCTGAGAACCAGATGGCTTGTTGGGACAATGAGCCGTGCGTGCCTGAACAGGAGTTTTGGGGTTCGCCAGACGAAACATGGAATTGAGCCTGAGAGGACTGGAAAGTTCCATCCATCCAGATAACATTTTGCGCTCGACAGAAGCGTAACACGCCAGTACTTACTACATAATTCAACCAAAATCTCCTCTCCATCCAGCCATCGAGTTTGGCGCGGCTACCTGTAGAGTTACAGGCACAGAGGACCCACTTTGGCCACTGCACACAAAGTTGGTGGCAACTAAGTAACGCGCACCATAGAGAAGAGCTGATAAAGTGGCATCCTGCAAGCTTGCTGTAGAACTGCATGATGATCAGGGCTAATGGCATGAGATCCAGACATCACAACATAATATTTCAAGACACGCCACCTCCTTGGATCCACCGATTGGACTAGAGCAGGATGGTCACTGTGGTCAAGACCATGACTCAATTCAGCGCCGTGTCGATGAACGATGATTGGCTGACTAATACTGAGCCAAAAGCAGGTCAACGGCGCGTGCTGCTAGTAGTACTAACGTCCGTGTACACTCGTCGCTTCAACTAGTACTCCATCAACGACCCACTTTTTGTGATGTCCGGAGACGGAAGTTTGTTTGTTCAGGTCGGTTCATATAACACAAACCTCCAAGGTGGCGCTGGCTTGCCTCAGGACCTTGTCGATTGGCTCGTTCCAACACTCCAAGTAGCCTCTTTTCTCTCCAAGGAGCTTCGAGCACCAGATATTTTTGCAATTGGCTTCCAGGAACTTCTGCCCCTTCACCTTGGACGTATGTCATCGTGTTCGTACACTATTACTCTGACATGACACATCCACCAAGTGGCTGGATTGTCCAAGGCTCTGATCGACGACAGAGATGCGCATATTCGTAGTCAGATTGAGAAGCATACTCCGGGTAAGGAGTCTTACACGCTCGTCGCGAAGGCTGTGAATGTTGGTGTTGCGCTTCTCGTGTACGCACGAGATAGTGGCGTCGCACGCCGAGTTTGTGATGTGCAAACTCAGTGGACCGGGACAGGTCCAGCTTACATGGGTAACAAAGGTGCTGTTGGCATACGTTTCCGCGTCTCAGATAGGGGGAGCAAAGCTGGAGAAGTTTTCACGTATGTCTCATCTTCATAATGACTTGTGTCCCAAACAAACGCTTTGCAGGTTTGTTTGTGCTCACCTCACCGCACACGAGCCCAAGCTCGCTCGACGCATCGCGGATTATCATCACATTGTTAACACTCTTCTCTTCCCTGCACTTACATCATCTCCTTCCTCTTCCCCGACCACCATGTATTCGACGTCACATCTTTTCTTCCTCGGCGACCTCAACTTCCGTATAACAATACCCCCGTCGCGTCCACCTGTACAGACTTCCAATCCTCACGAAGTTCTTACGATGTTGAAGGACGACGCATCTCGTGAAGAGCTGAAGGAATTTGACCAACTTTTGAACCAGCGGAGGAAAGGGACGGCTTTCATCGGTTTGCGCGAGGGCTCATTCTGGACATTCAAATGTACATATAAATACAAGCTTGGCGAGGTCGACCGGTACAAGTGTGTTATGTCATGTCTTCTCAATACTTTTCTCCTACTTACCCAGACTTAACAGCACTAAACGGACTCCATCTTGGACCGATAGGATAATGTATGCGACTCATACTGATTCTCCCGACACACCTGAGAAGTCTAACATCACCAACATTTTGTACACATCAATACCATCATACGTCACATCGGACCATGTAAGTTCTCCTATCACCGTTTTAATCCGCATCTAACAGGTGAGCAGAAACCTGTCGTCTGCCTTCTACTCCTTCCACCACCTACCGCTACATCGTCCCCCGAAACGTGTGCTCCTCCCATGCTCCGATTGCCCTCAGCGTACATACCCACGCCTGATCCGCGTGCTACGCTTAAACGGTACACTGGTCGAACGCTTGATCGCATCATTGGCTATATGTGGTGGCTTCTCACAGTGGTTGGAGCTGGGTCAACCATTGTTGGGATTTTCAACTTCTTTCTGGGGCTCGCCGCATGGAGATGGTGGAAAGTGCCAGCTGTACCTGTTGCCGATACCTGAGTCAACGTTGATCTAAATTATGAACCTTCGATGTGTACATTGTAGATCACAACCACCCTATATCATTATCTATGTGGACTTTGAGCGTCACGTCCTCTCGTCTCTTCGTCCCCATCAATGTGAACATGCGCGTCATCCCGGGTTATCGTAACACAGATTACCGGAACTTGAGTCTCGTCATCCAATACCGCAACTTCAGCATCATCCTCGCTCATAGTAGGTGGGTGCACTAGTGCGAGTAGGGCCAGAGAAATCGTCATAAGCACCACAGTCAAAACAAATATTGCACCAGGAAAGGTCGCGACAGTCTTGTAATACACAAAGCCAAACAATGCGGGACCCAGGATCTGAGAACTGTATTGTCAAATGCGTTAGAGCTTGAATGAGCCAAAAAGATACTCTCCTACCCGAGAGCTTGTACAACACTAATGGCGCCGAAAAGCCTTCCAGCTTCGCCCTTTCCCCCTCTTCTGCTGTAAACATCGAGCGCGAATGCTTGGACAGCAGGCGAGTACCCTGCGCCCAGTGATTGCAAGGTAGCTCCGCAGGCAAAGACGAGACCATTAGAAGCAAAAATCATTGTCACGAACGCAAGAATGTCAAGAACGACAGAGATGCGAGCGAGATTGAGATCAAATTTCGGAGAATGCGAGGGTGCTGTGTCATTCTTCCTACTTAGATGGGACCGCGGTGACAAGTTCTGAAGTGGTTCATCCGGGGTAGTAGGGAGTTGCACGGGCGCTGGCTTCAGTAGCTTAATGATAACTAGGGAATTGAATTCATATTGAACAAAGGTAGATATGAGTTGTTGGTACAAACCAGGTAAGATGACAGCCAAGAACAGCGCACGGACAGCTCCAGTGAAGGCGACGTAGTAGCTAATCTAGAAGGCTGTCAGATCCGGTGGCGACACTCTTGTGTTCTCTTACCGTTTCCGATGACCACTTATAAGTTCCTGCGGCATACTGCAATATGTATGTCACCAGACCCTGCAGGAAAAGTAGGTGTAAGTCTTGGAGATGCCACGGGAATATAGTCAAGCCACACCATCAGGGACATCGTGAATCCACAGCTAGCAGCGAGGAAGCATAAACTCCAATCTCTCTTGGAGCGTTTGAGTGGGTTTCCGTCAACAGCAACACGCTCGGGCAGAAGAACTGCTAGAGGGCTGAAGAACCACATAGCGCTCTTTAAGACGGATGCAGCCATTGAAATACCATTATCCCGCCTGTCAAGTGACTCCTGTCGTCTTTTCTGCGCACCCAATGCTCTCGCGTTCGTCTGGGATTCTGGGATGACCAGAAACATGCAAGCAGCGTGTAGCGCGTGGACAACTGCAGCTAAATAGAACGTGGAAAGTGTCGAGCCCGTGGTCCGAATTAAGATGCCTCCAATGACAGGACCGAGGGCTACACCACAAAACATGGTGCCCAATGCCAGAGAAAACATACTAGATCTATCAATGATGATTTATTTGGGTAGAACAGGGATGAATATGCAGCCCTACCGCTCAGAATGATGGGTACTGTCGGCAAGATAGGCATGTGTAGCAGCAATCCCAGTGGTCATTCCTTATAATAGCGTCAGACGCTGGCCTATCCTCGAATGACATGCTCTCATTTACCACCAAACACACCGTCCAAGACGAAACCGAGGATCAAGAACCAGTATCCGCCCGGAAGGCGTTCCACAAAGAATGCAGTGACAATGAAGGTTAAATCATTGGCCAGTAAACCGAGCATCGAGATGCCCATGACTGATGTTCGGCCAAAACGGTCTGAGAGCTTGAGTGTGTGAGGTCAGGGTCAACATCGAAAGCATGAATGTAGTGACTCACCGAACCCCACCAAGCGGTTGTAAGGCAGCTCAAAATACCCATCGTGGTGGTCAGAACTAGCTCAGTATAAGTGTCTCTCTGTTGTATGAGGAAAAACGATGAAACCAACCTGCAGACAATTTCGCAACGGCAGCTTGCACGACTGGGTCGGACGCGCATTTGTCACGGTCGGGAACATGTTCTTGTTGGGGGCCTGTATTTGCAGGAACGTACAGAGACACAGGTTGAGCAGACACGGACGCAGCACTGGGCTCATCTAGATTAAATCCGACGTGCAGAGTCCTCGCCGTGTTCTTGGATAACATTGAATGTGGCTGAGCTAGATGTAGCATGGCGTTTGGTTCATACTGTAACTCAGGTGCGTGAACACGACATGCGAGAACAGTGTACATCTCCACCCGAGGACCGATGACTGCAGAGAAACCTATCGATGCCAGAGGCGTGGCAAATACCAACCTGCTCGAATGGTCAATATCATCTCCAACACAGCAGGCTCGTGGGCTGACCAGTAGGGCGACGGTCTTTTCCACCACGGCAGTGCCTTCCATGATGTGACTTCTTCGTCATGTTCATCGTCCTCTCGGTCAAACGAAGACCCGTCCTGGTACACGAGTGTGCTTTCTGACTGTTGATGTGGGTGCACGATATCGTGCAGGTTCTGTTCGTCGACTGAACCACCAGGCAAGATCAACCCTTCGGACTGGGGAATATATCCGCTTCTCGAGGAAATAACAGAGGTGTTCCTGGATGCTCTTCGAGACATGGTGGGCGTTGAGCGCAAGTGCCTGCTCAGACTAAAAAAGGTTGTACTTTATTTTAATACGCACCGCGAGGTGCTCTGCCTGAAGCCATATGGGTTAGCCCTGTAGCTACGTATATAGCCTATTAGTCAATCGCACGCTGTTGTCATTTGCCGATAGTCGGTTCGATCGGCACTTACCTTATATGCTTTCCTGTCGTGGGACACGGCGGTATGGCAGGGAAATCTTTGTCAGCGCGTGTCCCGGGACACGACAGTATGGCACGTGACGCAAAGACCCCGCGCTCGTCCACCCAAAGAGGAAGGCGAGCTTTGGAGGACGGAAAGAGAGTAGATAGGACGAACGCGGACGTTCGGAGGGGTCGTTCTCGGTGCGTCCGTTCGCCGTTCGTTCGTTCGTCGTTCGTAGCGTTGGTAGTACTCGTAGATTGTGGCAACCAGCGCCGTTTTTGTTTTCAACCACTGGCCACAGCTCGCGTCACGGTGTTTGGCGAGTTCTCTCGTTTGCTGAAAAACTCGCTTGTACCCCAGACAGACCTTGACGGACGCGTTTGACGGATCCCGTTCGACACATTCCGCAGTTTTGAGAACACGCAAAGGTGCGCCAGCGCCACTTTCTATTCTACTTCTCTGGAACTTCGAAGTGCTCGCTAACGCCATTCTTGCACCAGCCGTCCCTATAGCGCCCGCACTTTACTGATGCCGAGCGCTACAGCCACTCCACCGCCCGACGTCACCGTGCCAGCGCTGAATGCCGCCAAGGGCATTCAGCTGAAGTTTTGGATCGACGAGGCCAATCGAGCTGCGGGGAAGAAGGCCTTGACGAAGACCGGCACCGTCGAGGCCCTCAGAACGAAGCTCGCCGAGTACTACGCCCTCAACCTTGCAGCCACCCCTGAGAAACCTGCGGGACCCATCACCCGCGGACACGACGTGCAGAAACGGCAGTTTGCCTACCTGCGTGAGCTCTGGAACGAGTGGATGGGATGCGTGGTCACGAGCCAACCGTTTCTGCTCTGCGCGACGTCCGCCGGTGAGTTTTTCTCGTGTCCCGGCTCACTGAACAACTGACGCACATTATCAAACACGACAGAATCACTTGATGTGCGGCTCCTCGAGCTCGCAATCACCTCTATCCCCACCCAGATCAGCTTCGCACTGCCGAATCCCCTTCCCACATCTCCTCCGCTGCCTGCTGTCACGAATGACAGCGTCTACGCACTGTCGCACCTTGCGCGATCGGGGGACTGTGATGCCTTCGTCACACTTCTTCGATTTCGCGCAGTTGTGCAAGCACGTGCAGATCCCATCATCCGCCTCGTAAGTCGACTGTTTCATTTTTAATAATTATTTATTCCTACTTCTGACGGTGCAATCTCGCAGGGAATATCTTGCAGCTCCTCTACACCACCACAGCCGCCACTCCCTGCACTCGATCTGTCTCCGTCCCTCTCGAGCCTGCCGTCACTGCCTGATGTGCAACCTGCCATGGGACTCCCGCCATCTGCCAGCCGACATCAACCAGCCTTGTGCCTGTCAGCAGAGGCTTCCCCCCTCACCATGTCATCGCCTGCCACCACCAGGACTCCACCAACCACGTCTGCACCTGTCCCGTCTCAGGAAGCGGTGCTGTTGGCAGCCTGCAAAGCTGACATTGCAGTGCTCAACCATGCAGCTTCGCTGCGTGATGTCATTGCACAGGTTGAAGCTGGAGATGTCGCTCGCATTCGGCAGCTCTATGGACCGTGCCTGGGGCGTGCAGCCATCTCACTCTGGCAGACCATCAAGTGTACTGTTTGCCGTCGAGAGAGGCTGTACGCGCAGCTTCAGGATGAGTTCGGTGGCGACAAGGATCGCTTTTTTGTTTTTTTCACAATCCCAAGAACATCAGAGGTAAATGGTAAGTCCTTGAAGCAGAAGGCTAAACGTAGTGCGCCTGTCGAGCAGCTGCGGCCCTTGCGGAAAGTCGACGAGGCTGTCAGTCGGAGGGATAAGAACCTTGCCGAGGTCATGGCCAGTGACAAGTACAGTGACAAGGGCAGCTTCTCTAGTGAAAAGTGGGAAGCAAAGTGGTCAGGCATGAATCGATGGGAGATATGGAGGGCGATTGGAAAGGAGAGGTACTGAGGACCCTGTGTTATTTACACATACACTATGATTGCATTTATTATCTATCCCACTAATAGACCCATTGATCCCTGGTGTACCCGCTTTCCATCATTGTGGTCAAAATCAATCATGTGCTCATGATTGTCGTTCGGAGAGTAGAAATACCTGAACATGGTGACTGCCTCAACCTGTGACCAGCCACCCCATGCAGCAACCATACCAGGGGACCAACCCTGATCTCGAAGGCGGTGTTGACATCCTCCTCGACGGAAGGAGTGTGTCCCATACAATGCCCATGACTTGTATCCGAGGCCCTGTAGGTCTCTTGCAAGTGCTCGGCTTATGGTAGTGGAAGACTAGTGAAGGAGTCCTCGGTCACCTAGTGTTTGGCTGGGGGAGGGGGGGGCTGCTCACCAGTGGTTGAGTGGTCACTGCACCATTCTTGTTGATCATCAGAAATAAGGGTCCAGTGCAGTCATGATTTTCTCCATACAGAGCTGCGAGTCTGATCAAGGCCCGCTTTGGGCATATCTTTGGGTCTTCGTCATTTGCACAGAGACGCATCCGCTGGGAGACACCTGTCTGTGCATTTTTACGAGTACCAAGGTCAACATCAAAGTATGCTCCTGGAGAGGGAGGTTGTCAGTGTCCCTCGCTTGTTTTGTCAAAAAAAAACATACTCTCATTGGGGAGGGCATCAATGCTCTCAAATGTGAGGCTCAACGCTTCCTCAACTCGAAGCACAAGGAGCCATGCAAAGAGAAAGACCGTCTAACTTGTGCATTAGTGGTATCCCAACCAGAAAGCAAGACATACATATCGGACAATGCCACGTCGCCGATCTGCATCATTCAGGCCATGGCACATCATGCAATAGTCATGGAGGCGGTATACATCATCCAGCAAAAGGGCCCGTGCTGACTGAGAGACCTCCCCCTGCCTTGCCTTGGTCTTTCAAGACCAATCATAAACTCGGACACAGCACGAGATCTCGTTGGAAGGCCAGCACTGGTTCAGGCAGTCAAACAGTGGACAGTGAGCAAAGGGAGATCCCAGGCCTCACCACTGCCCTGTTGTGTCATGAACTCGCCACTCGGCGACACTCTCTGATGGTCGGACAGAGCGATACCACAGTGTGAGGGCTGCTCGAGTTGAGATTGCAGTGGAGAACTGCACCAAATGTGTGGATGATGAGCTCACCACCAGCCACCTGAGGATACTGACACAAGGGCTACCTACTGACCTTACGTCCTTCGTAGCCATCGGCCTTCGGTCCACACTTCTGAGTGATGAACAACCGTACATCATATGGTGTGTTCCTCGTCACTGCTTTGGGGTCCCAGTCAGGTGTTCATTTCATATGAAACATGATATATGCTTTGATGATCCTGGCCTAGCAGTCAGCATCACTCAGAGCAAAGCAGGGTGGATACCACGTACCTCAGGTGCTTTGTTCGTGTTTGATCCGTGATGCTGTTCCGTGCAATGTTAGCAGCATACTGGGCTATCTCAGACTGATCATCATCTGGAAAATCCTCAAGACACTCGGTTAAGAGAATGTCAAGCTTGGCTTCAGCCTCGGAGGCCTCCTCCAGCTCAAGGTGGAGCATCTCATCTGAAACCTATGTTCGAGTCAGCTCGGAACTGTTTACCAACAGCTTGTAGCAAAGACCTGTTTTTCAATCACAGCTTCCTCATTAACATTGTGCAGGGGTGGTACAGGCTGCATGGTGGTCTCGGACATGGTGGTGGTAGCTGATCAAGTTGCAGACTGATAAGAGGGGGCCAAAACAAATACATTACATAAGCCACCTCCACTGATTCGGAAAAAAAAACGGCGCGAGTAAAACAACAGCGAAGAATAGAGCCTACAGAGAGTAATAAAGTGTAAGGTCAACAATACAAAAAGATACACGAAGTGGGGGTGCTTCGAGGGCACCAGGAAGCAAGCAGAGGGTAAGGGTGCCACAGGTGCCGGAGGGCACAGGAAGGCAACTGACGGGCGGACAAAGGCAACTAAGGGGTACAGAAGGTGAGTGACGAGTGTGTCGGAGAGGTGAGGTGACTCATGGTCATGGGTTGAACAGGGAGGCAACTCGAATGGGCTCCAAGAGGTAGAAAATGTGTGAAGGGTGGTATACTATGGAGAAGGACTGATCAGCAATGCTGCAGATAGAGTCAGCAGAAAATTTGAACCTTTCGACAACGTGAAACACGACGCGTGAACTCGTTGTCGACCTCACGGCTGCGACAGCTCAGCAATCCGAGATGGTGGTGCAACTTGCCTGTGCCAGAGCAGGCGAGGGTGCATGGGGTGCACACCAGGTTCCGAACAACATGTCCTGCAGGAGGACAAAGAGTTCTGGTCCGCGAGCGTTGTCAGTGGTGAAAGGACAGGCAACAACATGCGAAGCGTCGCTTCGCTCCTTCTGAGCTGTTGTAAGCATGTTACGAAATGATATATTTTAAAAGAACGAAGAAAGTCGTACCACGTACCCATAAGCGAGAGGTGCGTGTCCCATGAACGCGAAAAAATCGACTCTTGCCTGGGACACGCAGCAAATGGGAGGCTCCAGCCAAAAAATGCGTGTCCCATGAAGCAGCAAACCGCTGGGCTTAGCATGGGACACGCGGAAAGCACCGAGATGTGGGACCGGCAAGCTGAGGACAACGTAAGTCAATAACGAAATAAGCACGGAACAGACTCACGAAGCTTCGGAGCGGCGGCATGTCCTTCCTGCAGTTGAAGAGAAGGGAGAGCCCACCGAACAGCGTCGGAAAGGAACCGCTGTTTGACACCTCAGCGCACGCATTCGAACGACACCGAACACTCACCTTTCTCTGCCCTATCCCATTCTCCCCGCACTGGAAAGTTCGACGGTTGTCGAGTGCCGTTTGGGGCTTGGCCCGGCGTTTTCGGGGGTACGTGTTTGGCCGTGGCTGCGCAGACGTGACGTGACTTACCTCTGCGTGTCCCAGAGCGATGTAAAGGTTGCTTACCTTATATGCTTATCTTACTTATCATCGTCACACATGGCGGTAAGCCCGTTCACCATCTGCCTCTCCTCGTTATAACTTTGTTTCTAGACGACAGCAAGAACAGTGGATATCAACGAGGATGTCACAAAGGCTCTCAGAAAATTCCGATTCCAGCGTAGGAGCCAGGGACACGCAGCAATCGTTATCAAGATCAACAAAGCTGCTCTCAAGATGGCCGTAGACGAAGAGTATGATGATATTTCGATCGAAGACCTTGTCGAGGGTATGATCATCCTGGAACTATTGTTCATAGCTTCATTTGCACACTCTAGAGTTGCCCCGAAATTCTCCCAGATATGTCGTGTTGTCTTATGAACTCAACCACCGCGATGGCAGGACGTCATTCCCGCTTGTGTTTATCAACTGGGCACCATCATCATCCGAGACAACAATGATGACCTTGCATGCTAGTGCTCTCCTTGACTTTCAAAGAGTCGTGAGTACATTCCTGAGGCCTCAATTCTATTCAATGACGCGATGCTCCAGGCAGAAGCAAACAAGACTATCGAAGTTCGAGATGCAGAAGAAGGACTCACTAAGGAAATTGTTGACGAGCAGCTTCTCTCTTAAGGCTTGTATCCACGTCCAGTACAATAGTCGATCATACCACAGTGGTTTCATTCATCGACTTTATCTTGTTAGCTCGACAAGTAGAACCCTGTTCCCATTTCTATGACCACGCTCTTGCTGATACGAATCCCATCATGGGAACACCACTGGATTGGTGAGCTTACTCGTGTTTGATCACCGCATGGACATTGCCAGAAGCCTCGAAATAGCCCTGTGAGTCTGAGAAGTTAATGCATTGTTAATCCTGCTCGGGTGTCCTTCCACACTCGACTAACAATGAGTGCAGATCAGTTACTTCTCAAGTCAAAGATCGGTGTTCTGAGCAGCATGAAATCCAGATCTAGGACGGCGAGGACGACATGTCGAGTAAGTTCGCGAATCATACTGAATCATTATCACTCTTGCTCTGGACCATCTGACCCATTCACGCACCTCCACCATAGAAAAAATAGACGTAGGAACAGGGAGTGCTTGAGAATGCGGGTAAACTATACATGGTCTATTCCCTAGGAATGAATGGGCTACTCCGTTTTGAGGGAGCTTCGATCACGGGAGGGAGTGATTGAACCATCTCCTTAGTACCAGCAGGGAAAGGTAGATCATCCACGCCCTTGGGAAGGACGTCCTCGTAAAGGCCTTTAGCTTGGTTTGCATTTGCGAGACACAGCATTTTCTTCTTTGCATCGCGGACAAGGACGTGTGCGTCGTCAAACCCTGGCACTGCACCCTTGACAAAAATCAGGTCGAGGGCCGTGTCGACACGGACCACAGGGAGGTTCTGGACAGTGGTTCGTTCGCCTCCCAGTCGGCCTGCCATCTTCTTACCGGGCCAGACTCTACCCGGGTCCTATAAATCAGAGTCAGTCGGGATGTTGCTCAGTTTAATAAACACGAACTTGATGCTGTCCAGTCGCACCAGCTGAGCGATGTGATACAGAAACACCATGGCTTGCACGTAAACCCTTAAAGTTCCACCGCTTCATAGTGCCTTGAAATCCCTTCCCAATACTAGAAGGCCTGAGTAACACATGTGAAAGATGATGTGGGGAACTCACGAATCGGCAATCACGTCCACAAACTGCCCAGGTACAAAATGAATAGCGGAAAGTGTCGTTCCTGAGCAGCTTTTCTGTCATGGAAGATTGGAAAACGTGTTCTCGAGGAACTCACCAACAGGGACGTGCGCATCTGGGGTTATAGGAAACTCCTTCACGATGTACTTCGGCTTAACATGAGCCTTCCGGAAGTGACCCCTCATCTGATGCGTTGTTGTCCTCTTTGGACGGTCGGACGCGCCGAGTTGAACTGCATGATACTCTGTGCGGTCTGGACGCACATGTACGATGTTCTTGGTCACTTGACAGTTCTCCAACTATGACAAATATGAGAACATGAGAGAGGCGCCTGCGAACCCGCTCACCTGCAGCACTGTAACCGGAACGCGCGCACCGTGGTCATCCCATATAGCAGTCATTCCACGTTTACGGACAATGAGACCAGTGCGTATCGAGTTCGGTGTCCATTTAGCTGGCGTCGTAGAAGAACTGGGGTTTGCAGCCCGCGCCATTACAACGCAGGTCATGCTGAATTGTCGACATTTTGAAAGGAGTTGCTGTGGCCTCTGCGCGAGTGCCCAATGTCTGAGCATGGTCGAAAACAACTTGATCGACAGCTTTGCGGCTTTACTGAAAGAAAATGTTGTCGGAGATCGGTGCTTCATTTCCCACGCTCAAACTTAATCCTTGCAAAGTCAATATTAGTTTACAATATATTCTTTGAACATTTTCTGGTATCTGCTCAGATGGAATGGAACACTGGCCTGCGGATGAACGACAGAAAACCTTACCTGTAAAGAAACAGGGAAGGGGAAACAAAAGGCTTCAAGTTCACGACACTCAATATTGGAATCATCCTTCTCTCGATTATGGAACCTTTGGTGGAGCGACTCTCGTGTCATCTGACGGACGGTTAGCTTGGACAACCGTTGTCGATACATCCAATGGTGAGCTTTAACCTCGTACATGAGCGTAGTTAACAAATCCTTCAGCTCGAAGAGTGACATCAGCTGGGTCAGGGCGTTGCATTTTCCCTGCCACTCGACCTATGAATCCGATGTCAAGTGGCCTTGCGCAATGGCGGCGAATTGAAGAAGGAGTATGAACTTCATCCATAGTCTTAGCGTCATCTTGACGTTTTGTATCTTCTGATAGCTCAACTTCGTTAGAACATGTTTCCCTGACGCCGATTTCCCTATGGAGCTCGTCAAGGCGGAATTCCAGTCCGACGAGCGACAAAACCGAGAATTGCAAGTCTACGATCCTTTGAGAGGCAATCTCATTAGTATTGTACCGACTTCCAGCACCCCTCAGACATCACTGGTTCTCTTTCCGGTGGGAGAAACCACCAGTGAATTGAGTAAGCCGTCTTGCCCAATCTCGCCCAAGTTAGTTAATCTCAGCTTGGATGCCAGATATTTCATTTATATCTGCCACTAATTCCGACTCGACTTTTCACGCGCCTGGTCGTGTTGCATCCAAGTTCGAGACACCCATTCTCCAGATCTCAACCCCGAATGTATCAAATTCACCTATGAAGCATGGTACAAATACTGTTTTGGTCAGAACGCTCTCCGCGACATCTCTGTTGAGCATTGAATTGGCGAATAATGGCACCCACTTCAAGGCCACGCGGGAGGTGGACATACTGTCTGATGACGCAGGAGGCAAAAGCGTAGCAGATGCCACATTTTCACCCCGTGACTCCGATATCATTGCTGTGAACACCTCAGGAGCACTTTACAACTGCAGTATATATCAAGGAGCAAAAGCTGTGTATGTATCTTTTCTCGTTCAATTTCACTGGATTCATACCTTCATCAGGCGGCGCATAGGGCTTAACGAAGTTCATTTTGAGAACACAAACGGGGACCGATTTTGGAGGCTTCGTCCGTCTGACCAAGGCTACTTTCTAGCGTCAAGTAGTTTCATTCAACATCTCGATTTCAGGGTACGAACTCCAGCAGGACGTTTTGATCTCTCGGCTAACGCAGAGAGGTAGTCGAGCCAGCCTGCTGTTGACCTATTTTCCACTGGTCAGTTGGGCTCTGTTGTAACATCTTTTGACTGGTTAGAGCGAGAACATCTCCTTACCATTTCGACGACCTCGGAGCTCATATGGTTGGATAATCGGTACCCTAAGAAAACGCTTCTGAGTTTTAAGCACAACCGAGCGCATGATAGATCGCTCAATGTCAGAGCTGTACAGCTGGATAGCGGTACGTAATTGGCGAGATATTGGACCCCTCTATTCACTCACTTTCTATTGCAGGCCCCCTGACTTTCCTAAGTTCGCTCAAAAATGGACTCGTCACTATTTATGACGTGTCTCGAGGAAATGACAATCTTATCCACTCCCATTCCGTTCCAACATCTTTACCTCACGACGGTGATATGGGTTCGCCTGACTCAGAAAGTACTTTTTTTGTCCAGCCCGATAGGTCCACCCTTTCCCTCTTGCGGCTCTCTGGACAAGGCAGCCTCCACTGCCAGGACTTTTCTGTATGTCACAATGCCATAGACATACTTCCAAGACAGACTAGTGGCACTAGCCACGCTTGGTCTGCTGATGTGCGAGAACTAGCTCAAAGAGCAAAGGAGCTTCAGCCTCAATACGGGCCGCTGAGCGCAAGGCATTTCTCTGAGTTAAACCTACGGACTGCGTATCAGAGTGAGCATTTGTGGTTAAGTTCGGTTGAGTTCGGTTGAGATACTGATTTTGGTTTCAGAAATTTTCTTCACGGGGGACGCGACCGAACAAGCTGCCTCTGAGAGCGAACTTGCCGCCATGACAGACAAGCTCCCCCAATTTTGGCAAAGGACAGATAACACTGACAAGGCAATGTTGACCTTGTGAGGCGTGTTCAAAAAGTTGTCGTCCTAAGACGCTGATCCGTTATATTTCTCAGATATGATATCTGCCTTTGCACTGATGAAGAGCCAGACGAGGCCTCTCGAGCGGACTTTCTCGCTGGCGGGATCATTAACTCGAATCATGGGTACAAAACACTCGTACGCAACGAGCTGCCGGTCCAGGAAATTGCGAGTGGTGCGGCGTGGTCTTGCGATTTCAAGCCATTTCTCTGCCGTATGGGGCTTGGTCGCGTGGATCACTGGGAGGAGATGCACGGTGCCCTGGAAGCTCTCAGTTTGTCTTACTCGGACGATGCCCCTGGGTTATTCGTGCAACAAGAGGAAGAGTCACGAGAGCAGCTTATTCTCGATTTGGCCCTTTCTAGCATGGTGTTCTCAGCTCAGCCTGTTTCTATGCCCGCTGCTCCAATCCAAGTTGACGATGTGGAGACTATGTCTCTTGCCGCAAAAGCTCTGACACTTGACGACGAACTTCCCGAGATTCAGTTTGGCTACCTGCGTCCATACCTCAAGCTTGGTGTCGACCATTACCCTGATGCTTCCAAAGAGAAGGATGCTGTCGCAGAACCTGCACAGGATGCGAATCTTTCCACTCCGCTGGGTGTACGATTGTTGTTGAGGGAGTGGGAGGTTGGGACGGACGTTGATTCCTATACATATTGTGATCCATACACAACAGAAGGCGACGATACTGTCGCTCCCTCCCGAAAACGGGCACTCCCCACCGCACCAGTTGCTACGCAAACGACGACTACAACATCACAACGCCCTCCGCTGATTGTTGCAGGCTTCGATCCCCGTCCACCTCCCATTCACATTGCCCAGAGTCACTGGGGAAGGTCCGGCACCCAACCTCAAGGCTTCACTTTACGAACTACAGATATTCAGAACGGGAATTACCATTACCTTGAACCTTCACAACCCTCCCAAGAGTTGATGACGAGTACTCAAGTGTTACCTGGACCTTATGGTGGTCGAAATGCTCCGATGAACAAAAAGCTTGTGAAGAAGAGGCTGGGTGGGTTTTGATACATATGGACCAGTAGTTCACACCCTCGAGAATGGTGTAATACATAGCTGGTGACAATTTTATTGGTTTCCCGGATCAATTGTGTTGTGAGCGCGTTGTAAGCGCGTGTCGTGAATAATGACACTCAAATCAAGCTGTCGACCAAATATGGGCAATTTTCATGACGCGTGACACTCCTCCGAAACTCTACCACAAGCCTATATCGAATCGCCGTGGAAGATCCCTATCTCCTTTCTAGCTCTTCTTTCTGGCTCCAACTGAGATCACGCCCGGCCTTTCTCGACATAGACTGGCAGAGGCACGAAACTGGACTTTTTGTCTGGTCCAGCAAGGAGAGCTATGGATGGAACAAGGTACGCCCTCTTGACTTTTCGCAAGGTAACAGTTCTTGAAAAGTCTTCAGCGCGCCAATAAATCCCTGGTTCAACAGGGATGGTTTCAACGACGTTTTGAAGCGTATGTATGCTGAAAAATACAGGTCGATTTTGTAACAACCTCTCTGCTAGGAAATAAGCCA
>QFEX01000388.1:97701-118315 GCA_003316505.1 Suillus alpinus
TGTCAACTCTAACAAACCTACTATCATCATCAGAGCTGCTCAAGAAATATGTCACGGCCAGAGCACCAGGCCCCCCCAGAGATTGTATATTTTATTTTCGTCGACTCACAGGCGATGTACGACTAATTTTTGGACATGTACAGTATTATGGCGATGCTGAAGCCAAGAAATACACTCAAAAGTATGCTTGTTCACATATGCATCCCCTTGCTGTTCTCAGTGTCATATAAGCACCCGTAATCAACAGATCCAGGCGGATATGACGTACCGTGCTCTAGAATTGCTCAATCTTCCTCCGGATGAGCCTGCTTTTCTGTTAGATATAGGATGCGGATCGGGGCTTTCAGGCGAGATTTTGGAGGAGGAGGGATACATCTGGACAGGCGTAGACATCGCGCCAAGTATGCTCGGTGAGTAATAATGTTTCAGCATAGTAAGCACTAGACATGGGCTAATCACAACTAGAGGTCGCACTGGAGAGGGATATTGACGGCGACCTTTTCTTGCAGGATATCGGTCAGGGATTTGGTTTCCGGCCAGGAAGCTTCGACGGAGCAATAAGGTCCGCGACTTGATTTCCTTTTCGTGATCTTATCTTATTATCTCATAGCATATCTGTCTTACAATGGCTTTTGAATGCTGAAACATCGCATCCAACGTCCTCACCACCACACCGTCTCACCCGTTTCTTCACGACTCTCCACTCTGCTCTTCGTAATCCCTCTCGAGCAGTCTTTCAATTTTATCCGACTTCCGATGACCAGATACAACTGATCACTTCAATAGCGCAGAAGGCCGGCTTTGGAGGAGGTGTTGTCGTAGATTACCCAAATTCCAAGAAAGCAAGGAAGGTGTTCCTATGCTTGTTTGTCGGTGGAGGAGGCATGCAGCAGCAAATGCCTAAGGGCGTAGAGGGTGAAGACGACGAGCACGCAAGGTTCGAGAGAAGAAGGGAGAAGGAAAAGAAGAGGGATGTAAGTGGGAAGAGAAAGAACATGAAAGACAAAGATTGGATCCTGAAGAAAAAAGAGGCAAGTCAAATGGAAACTGGCTACGTCTATCTACTCACCTACATCATTAGTTGTATCGTCAACGAGGAAAAGAAGGGGTACCAAGGGATTCAAAATACACTGGCCGCAAGCGCAAGCCACTTTTCTAGTGGAATTTCTCGCAGTGTTTTACGAACACTGGATCTTCGTTGTAAAGAGAGATGCCATACAAGTTCCTACGTCTACTCATGTCCGTCTCTCTACAAATAGCTCGGGGAGGGTCTTGACCGATTTCTGAGCATTGTTCCTGATGAACAAGCCTTGGAGGGCAGCCATGCTAATCTTCCTCCCATTACACGTCTCTTTGGCGGATAATTCCTCTACCTGCTGCCCCATGCGTTCTACAACCTCCGGTTGGACAGACTCACTACCACCGTAGAAACGTGTAAAGAGCGTGCGTGCCTGTGTGGGTGACGCATCATCAACAAGCACACTTAGATCAACACGCCCCGGTCTGATGAGGGCAGGATCCAAATTATCAAGGTGATTTGTCGTCATGAAAATAATCCGCTCTTCTCCCGAGGCAACACCGTCCAAAGCGTTCAAAAACCCAGAGAATGTGACAGAGGACTGATAACTATGGCATGTGCTATTAGCCGTGCGTTCCGAGGTGTACCAGACTCATCGGCTCACCCATCCTCGCCGGTTTGCACGCGTTTATTAAATGCAGCATCCACGTCTTCGATGAGTATAAAGCTACGCTCTGGTGCATTTGATAACAAGTGATTGAGTTTATCGTCGCCGAGTCCTCGTTCCGACAAATTGAGTAGACATATGTCATATGATAACGATCCTGCCAAAGCTTGAATATAGGAAGTTTTCCCTGATCCAGGAGGGCCATGCAAGAGGTATCCCCTTCGATATGGAATGCCCCGGTCCGCATACCATTGTCGTCGTTGCAGAAACGCCTTGACATCTTGTTCAACCTTCTCACTGACACCCGTATCCAGAACAACACTGTGTAGTGGACGCTTCCGCCGTGGTTGACCAAATGGCTTCCATTCGATCCCCCACGCGGTTCTGATCACGAGTTTTCCTTCTTGACCGCGGAGAGCAAGGTCGCGTGCTTCTGCAAGGAGCTTCGAGAAAAGATGGCGATCTCTGGAGAGTGTTGTTACGGTCACAGTTTCCCATGGCGTGCCCGACATGAGTTGCATTGAGCGCGTCTCACGTTCTCTTTTCATCTTGATCGAAATGTTATGAAAATATGTTCCGGTGTGACACATGGCGCGACTAACCTGCATCCAAGCTCCGCCGTACTTGAACCAATGTGTTCCGGGGCCTGCGACTAGCCTGAATAGTACAGAAGAACTCCCATTACTGCGTTGCTCGACTGCGGTTTCGACACTTAATTGATGGCTGCGCAACCAAGACTCGGCTCTTCGAGAAGAAGTTGGGGAAGCTGATTGTGCATTGTGTGCAAGCCATGCGAGAAACCACTCATATGCACGGTCTTTGTTGTTGACCTCTAATGATACGAGGAGACGCCGGCGAAGTGCGGTAGTACCAAGGACTAAACCTTGGCGGAGTACAGTTATACCAACGCCGACACCCTGGTTCAGGTATCAAGTGTGAACCAAAAAAAATAATAGAAATGTGGAACGGACCATAAGACCGAAACCAGCCTGGAAGTAGGGGCTTTACTTTCGAATAGCTCTAAGTAATCTTGCAAGTTGCCAGAAATGTTACGGAGAACGTACTTATCACCTAAAAGGCTGCTAATGATGGAGGATGAGGCTGCCCCTGCATCTTGGGGTATTGCAAGACCGGTACTTGACAAGCCTGATGCACTGGCAATCTGGCCTTCCAGAGGAGGTGGAACACCTTGTGCAGCCATGGTGGCACAACTCGTACTAGTGGAAACCAGAGAAAGCTTTACACTTTCAACCTGTAAAGTTAGGCCAACTTGGGTGCTTCTTTGTTATGTACGAGCTACGAAGTAAACCAAAAAAAATTGGAGCGATTCTAATGCGATTCCTAATTTGGAGCGCGTTTGTTAGCGCGACTTTCACCGCCTACCATTTTTCTCGTTATCCTCTTCCATTGCGGCGTCATGGTCAAGCACTCGTCCGTCGCTGAGGCATACACCATTCTCGGTCTTCAAGAGGTATAATATTTCTTATTTTTGTAAATGCGCATTCAATCAACGACCATGTTTAGAGTGCCACTCTTGAGGAGGTCAAATCTGCTTATAGGCAGGTGAGTTGTCCAGACAAAAATATCTTGGCAGCCATTCCAATAATATAAAAATTCAGCATGCGCTGCGAACTCATCCAGACAAAAATCCTGACAATGCCGATGCTACGGCGCAGTTTCAGGCAGTCGGTGATGCATACACTGTCCTCCAAAGACACCTGAATCCGCCTACTGGCCCTAGACGGATGCACCATCATGGCATGGACGGCGACGAATATGACGACTACGAGGACTACGAGGACGATCTCTACGATTCTGAGGACGAAGGAGACCGCACTGCATTTTTCACGTGCGTTATTGCACTCGTCTAGAGACGTAAACTCCTGACGTATTCTTCACAGGTTCCTTTTCTCTCAGTTTGTGAATGGGGGACGTATGTATTTTAGACGACGTGAGTCATTACTTTCCCTACTCGTGGTTCGATGAAAATAGAACGTCTGGTGTAGCCGACCCTCACCGTAATTATCGTCGTCGATCTACCTCCCCTGAGACCCCCGAACAATACAGGGCTCGAATTGAGCGGACTCGCGCAGAGCAAATCGAGGCAGAAAAACGACGCCAGGAAAAGGCAGCTGAGCGCAAAGCTTTTGAAGCGCGGCAACGCGAGAAGGGTATGTGACTCGTCTTGAAATTGTTACAATTATACATAACCCCTTTCTAGAACGCAAAGAGGCAGCCGAGAGGCAACAAGCCAAAGTAGCTTCCAAGAAGGCAGAATTTGTGGCCGCTCGTCAAAAAGCGGCTGAGACTGCTGAGGCTCAGCAACGGCGTGTCCAGACCATTAGATCAGAAGCCTTTTCGGCTGCACGTAAGGGAGATGCAGCCAAAGTCAGGCAGGCAGTTTGGGAACAGAATGTCGATCCTGCCGGAGGCGAAATCAAGCCTGGTTGCGAAACCTACGTCAAGAGGCCGCCTGATGATCTGAAGGAAACACTCATGCATATCGCTACACAGCAAGGTGATGTTGACCTCGTGGAGTGGTTAGACGCCCACAGTCAGTCACGTTGCTTTAATTACCGCTGTCACGAGTTATTTAACCCCATATTCTACGTTCTAGGTGCAGATCCGGAAGAGCGCAACTCTGCAGGGCTGTCGGCCTTCCACTTGGCGCTTCAGCAGGGTTGCATCCCAATCATAAACCATTTCTTCCAGTCATATGATCCGAAGCAAGACGACGACGATAGGGCGATTTATAGCCTCTCACCACCAATGTCGCTTCTTTCTCTTGCTTTGCAATCTTGCCAGCCTGAGGTTGTGTGGTTGATCCTCGACAAGGGTCTAGCTTCCACTCAAGATATCGGAAATGCCTGGACACAGGTGACGTCCGGACAGGCCAATCAGCCATTGTTGAAGAAACTTCCCCGAGATAGTGTCAAGTTTTCAGAGATCCAGAACCTTCTGATGACCTTTGGAGGGTTTACACCGCCATCAACACCAAAGGTCTCGAGTCCAAAGGATACGAGACATAATTCGCCTTCTCCCCTTTCGCCGTTTGCTCCGGACGGCTCTGCCAAGAGTCGTCAGCAGGCTCGTGGCAAAAAAAAAAGCGTCAACCAACCTCGTCCTAACGCTCAATCTGCCAAAACACCCCACAACAGCGTCCCGCCTGCGCCCTCACAACCCGGCGAGGCTCATCAGCGGGCTCCTGGAGGCGGTCGTGGGCAGGGTCGCGGACGGGGTCGGGGTCGTGGACGTGGACGTGGACGTGGACGTGGAACGTAGATCGTTATTTAGCGATCACATACCCCTGTCCTGTGCTCTCCTCGGCCCATCAGCATATCTCATGATCCCTTCCCTTTCATTCTTTCATTACTTGGCACATACCTCCCCTTCGCATCAGGTCTCTTCTTGACTGCATCATGCATCCATAGTATCAATTGAGTCATCCCATCGTCTTGCTACAGCTGACATCGTGATCACGAGCTAATGTTTATATCGCAAACTTGTGTAATATTTACTCTATGCGCATACAACACTCGTATGTAAATTAAATCGTTCTTAGTATTCTTTGATTGCCTTGGCTAAGCACTGTCATTAATGATTATTTGCTCTTGTTTGATTCCAAAGCTGTTGACAAAGACAGCCAAACAAGCTCACCGTTGTCTTCAACTTTGACCAGCATCAGTCCTTTCATTACACCCAACTGCCAATCTTTAACACCAAACTACTGACATCATGGGCCGTCTAGCGGAGATGCAGAGGAAACTTCTTGAGGTATGTCAATCATCTGACTGCCGAAACATTGTCTTTAATTACGTGTCTAGCAAATGATGGGCCCTGAGGCAATGGGAGTTGCTAATGCCAATCTCGTCTGGTCTGATGATAAAGTTTGCCGAAACTTTCTGTGCGGGACATGCCCGCATGCACTTTTCACAAACACTGTGCGTTCATTCACTGCTTTTCTCAGTACTTCACTGCAACTTCTCAACTAAGAAAATGGATCTTGGCGCATGCCCAAAATCACACACGGAGCGACTGAAGACAGAGTTTCTGGCAGCTAAAGAGGCAAATCCAAATGACCCTATATTTGCTCGTTTCCAAATGGAGTATGAGTCGAACATATTTGCCTTTGTGGACGAGTGCGACAGAAGGATTCGGGCTGCGCACCGAAGGCTGGAGAAGACACCAGAGGAGAATGCGAAGACTACCAATTTGATGCGAGAGATAGCTGAGATCGAGCTGGCTATTCAGGGTGGGACTGAGAAGATCGAGACCCTTGGTATGTGCTTTTCCCTTTGGAAGTTGCCTGCTTTCTTACATCCCCCAGGTGAACAAGGAAAGGTCGATGAGTCAATGAGGGAGATGGCCGCCATTGAAGCTTTGAAGAGCGAGAAATCAGAAAAGGAGGTATGTTGCGCCCTCGATTAATTTCTACCATGGGAACAAGATCTCATTCTAGCATTGGATCTCTTTAGCGCGAGCTTCAACAACTCACAGATACATCCGGAGCCTCCGGCCATCAGAAACTCCGTGTTTGTGATGTTTGTGGTGCATACCTTTCCGTGCTTGATTCCGACCGGCGCCTCGCGGACCACTTTGGAGGCAAGGTATGTTGTTTTTCATACGAGTTCGCGTAAAGAATGGATTCTCACAAGTCGGTAGATGCACTTGGGCTACCATGAGCTGCGCAACATGCTTGGCAAGTTTCGGGAAGAGCGTGAAAAGCGTAAAATGCCACCTCCGTCTTCTGTTCCTCCGTCCGGGGCAGCCGGGGGTGCGGGCAGACCCGGCGGAGACCGAGGGGGCGATCATCGGTCATCACGTGATGATCGTGAACGTGAACGAGGGTATGATAAACATGCATCGAGATATGAGTGAGTTTTGTTGGTGGCCTTGATGATAACGTTTAAGTCAATTGTTCTTCCTTGGATCCAGTGATCGTCGGAGAGATCGTGATCGCTCTCGATCGCCCGGGCGCAGACGATACTGATAGTGTATTACGCTTGGAAAGGGTTGGTTTCTGAAGGGGATAGGAACCATGATGGGTTGCATCGTGGACTGGGTGAGGCGCCAAACTTTGAGACGGTTGTAGTAAGTATGTACATATGGTTCTGCGCAGCAGATAGTTGTCTACTGTATAGAAACGTGAGGCGGCAAGAGTCGGAAGACCCGTTAAATTGGCTCAATAGATACTTGGTTCCGTAATTTTGACTAAACCTAATTAAGTAGAGATACCCGAATATATAATTTTGGTATAATTATGTTTTTGTGCCTGTGACAGATTAATCGTGACATTGACAAGGTCGCTGTGCATGCAATCTGCATGTTCTTTAACTTTCTTGTGTTCAGCTAGCGCTGCTACGTATACGTCCATTGCCATAACCCCGGTCTTTCATCCTCATAAAACCCTCTCTATTCCGTCCAGAGTACCACTGACAGTCCGTAGCTTAAAATTCGGCCAGTCTGTAGCATTTCGGAACAACAATCGCAATCTTTGTGTTCAACCTATCCGTTGCTTTTGGACGCTCTTGTCGCCCGTACCCTTTTTTTCTATAGAAAATCACACTTTGATCTTCTTTTCTCTCTATACCTTCTGGCAGTAGTCTTCCATAACGGATCTCCCAGGAACTTTCCTGTCAGCACTGGTTCCGAAGCACTTTTCCTTGATCAATGATGCCCCTTCATGATACCCGGGACCCAAATGTTCAGATGGACACTACCTCCCTCCAATCGCCTTCGAATACCCTTTCTCTAGCCTACCAAGCTCTCGTTCCTCAACGCCCTGAGGATCCTCTCATACAAAATACCATCTCTCATACTTCGCGTGACGCTATTTCCATCTTCCAACGACCGGTCGACCCTAACGCTCTACACCTGTCTCTTGCAGATACTTCTCCTTCCTCCGCTGGAATACACTCAATGGATGTACTTGATGCACCCACCTCATCCCGCGCACCAGCACCTGGCTTTATTTCTGATTTTCCTCGTCAAAATATCTCATACGCCGCACTGTCTCGGATGGATAGTCATCTTGCCCTTCACTCCCCACAAAGTGCGACCTCGGGCTCCAGTGGTCCTTCATCCGCCGTCCATGGTGTGTCATCTGCATATACCATGAATACTTCGTCCATCATGGTTAGTGGACAGCCTATAATTCAATCTGTGCATGCTGGGGCGTTGGATTCTTCTGGGTCTCCAGGGGCTTTGAATAGTTCAGCTTCTGAGCTGGCATTTCCCCCTTTAAACAATGGCTCATCAAAGCCGACACAGGACTCAGGTTTTATTTTCCCGCCCCCAGACGTGCCTGATTCGTTCACTGGGCGCGACAGCTCACCAGAGACACCCGGCGACTCACACTTGCTGGTCGTCGGAGACATACTTAAAACGTAAGTTCTCGTATCTTCCGCTTCACGACTGAGAATAATTGTGTTGGCTAAATATGCAGTATTGCGCACACCGCGCAATCAGCAAGTACAGCATGTTCTCGTGGTCAGGGTCTTGAGGCCAACGTCAGGATTGATGAACTCAAGAAGACTATTACACTAGTCTCCGATCTTATTGCTGCCACAAAAATTGCGGATACTCCAGCCATATCACGCAATCCTTCACCTCGACGATTTTCTGTGTTGGGTGCAAAGTCCAGCGTTTCCCCGTCCTTACATGGCGCAGTTCCTTTAACGCAAGAGCAATTGGCGTCGGGGATGCACTTTGCCTCTGCAGCAGACATAGGTACTATGGATGGTCAAAGTAATGGTGATATTTCAGACATGTCTCGAAAACGCTGTGCTTCTTCGATGGCCGGAGACCGTGTTATCAAGGCGCCAAAGCGTGAGCCGCAAGAGGACACGCCACTTCATATTATCCCTCCACCAGTGTCCAGCCAATCGTCTTTCTCTTCTGCTGTCGCGGCCCCCATGACTGACATACGATCCGCGGCTTCATATATTCCGGCAAACGCGTCTGCAGATTCAGCTTCCCAACCGACAAGTTCCGCAGGTCAACCTCCCCTAGCAGCAGGGTATGGTTTAATTTCACATCAAACGCCCGCCGCATCCATGAACTTTTCGATACCCGGATCTTCAGCACAGCCTCCCTCATCTACGGACTTCATTTCAACGTCGCCGCTATCGACAACCATGCCTCATTCTGCTCATTCTGCTCATTTCCCCCCTCCCCCCACCGTCCGGACCTCGTGGTCGGACGGCGCTGCAACATTACCTCATCGTAGCCATCAGCATTCACTTTCGGGAAGTTCCCTCAACGCCGGCATCAATTTTCATTCGATACCCAGCACTGGCTCGTCTCTCGGACCACTACCATTTTCAACAACCGGAACATTCCCTTCATCATCTTCACAGCCACGATCTCTCACGAATTCCGGCACGGGCATCACCCCGCCGATTGGCAGAGTTTCACGATCCGGCTCTTTCACGACTGGCAATCTAAATTCATTCGCGTTTGGAATATCTGAGGTCAACCCCTCCAATGCCCTTGATTTTTTGCATTCAGCACAGCATCCTACTGCACAATCACTTGGGTCGCATAGTCCAACTTCATCTCTTGACGGAGAACACGACGAGTCCGATGTTGGTTCGCATTCACACAGTCCCCCTGAGTCCTCGGGATTAAGAACGATTTCTCATCATTCAAGTTCATCTCGCAATGTTACGGGGCATGACATTCGTTCAAGTCATCTCGTTACACGACAATCTGCAGAGAACCTGTCTCCGACATCAACGCAAGGGCACAGCAACGAAGTTCCGCAAGAGTACCGTGCGGAAGTTGACCGTATCTTCTTCGAGTTCTTGAACAGTATCTGTTCAAATCGTGAGTATTTTTTCCGAATTAATTCTACTATTATTGACGCCTTTCCCTGCAGTGGATGCTACCGATGCGAAAGGGGAGCCGATACATCAGACATTAATGGCAAAGAAAATGCAACGTCTAGATGAGTCACCTGATTTTCGACCATTTAAATTCCGGATACAGGCTTTCACAAATGCATTTTTGGAAGAGGTGCGTATCTTTTGAAAGACACGAGGCGATCGATGATATTGACGCCCATGCAGTTGGCCAAACAAGGTTACCCAGAAGAGAAAATTCCTATGAAGAAGGCCAGCCCATGAGATCGATCATCTGATGATAGACTGACTGAACCTTGATTTCTTGCAGATCCGTAACTACCTCTGGAACCAACCATACATCTCACGCTTCAACGAGGATGGTAAAAAGACCAAGTCCAAGGGTAATCATATCTGGAACATAGACGCAAAGAAGAGCCCTCATGATGGCACTTGGACTTTTCGCCCTTTTCATCGGAAAGTGGCCGGATCGCCGCCTGGTGTTGCTTACGTTGGCCTTCGGTGGTCTTGGGCACCTCGTATATGGGATCCACAGGCGTCGCGATCGAACTTGATAGTTACGTACGGTTCGCCGTCCCTCCCATCCTGGCTATTTTGGGAAGACGATGTGCTGTCAGGAACGCCACCCCCAGAAGCAGAGAGCTGTGACATCACGGTTATAGCCCGTGTACGTTTCATCTGTGTGGACGTCCATTATTATCTAACGCCAGCGGCGTAGTATGTTCAAGATGGGCAAGAAGAGTTGCTGACGCAGACCTTCCATCTTAATATTGTGCCTGTCTCAAACCTTGACACCTCGTTCTCCGCCTCGCGTCGCGGTTCTATGAATGGGGAGATGCACAAGCCACATCGGATGGCAAATGATTCCACAGTTCCTCAGACATCTCCCAGGTCAGTGCCGGTTCGCATTTAAGGACGTCCACTCTCACGCGTTCCTATCTAGGACGTTAAGGTCCCAGCCATCCTCTGGTCTGGTGTCACCGGTTGCCACGCGTGATGCGCAAGTAATTCAGGTGCTGACGTCAGCTGCTCAGCGTGTCGCTCAAGAAGCTCAGTCTCAAATCATCTCTTCCGCCACACCAGGCGAGCCAGGCCCTGAGCTGCAGGCCCTCGCGAAGCAACAGCATGTGTTGACAATTACTGCACAAGCATTCGACCAGGAAGTGACTGGTCAACAAAGGTCGGAGATTGGCCCACAGGCAACTACTGTGTTAGCAGCAGCGGCACAACAGGTCGTCTTTCAGGCTGCACGCCAAGTAGTTGCGGATCGCTCTGCCGCTGTTGCGAGTCAGATCTCCGCGGGTTACACCCCCTCACCTGATGCTGCTACACAAGTGACTGTCAATGAAGTGTCGGTTGCTACGCAATCAGCCGTTGCACAGGCTGTCGAAATCACTGGACCGTTATCTAACGAGGTTGACGTCCTGATGACGGCAAGTTCCTTGTTGCAGCAGCAGATTAGAGCTCCAGTAAGTCCACTTTCAGCGATGCTCGATTCCGCTCAACGATCAATACCCATGAACTCTCTGCACTCCCACTCTGCTGGAACACTACCTCTAGGCCCATATTCAGCAGCCATGACCACGCAATCCAGTGTTGGTATCGTTCATTATACATCTACCATGTCTTCTGGTAGCTTGTCAGACTTTGGCCAACTATCATGATCTTCTGCATATCTCCTTTAGGGCTTTGGGACTCATTATGTGCCGTTGGGTTATCCGCTTATCTCACTTGCTTCATCATCTCCTATAGAAATCGGCACGGCATTCAATCATTATCGTGACTCGAGAATGTAAAAGAGGGTCGATTAAGCATTATCTGTACTTCTATATGATACTGAGAAATCACGTTCTTCAAAGCTTCAAATTATGGTCACACATCCTGCACTGGTGACTGTTGGGAGGGTTCTGCGAGTAAGTGCAACTCCCCTTCAGAACTTACAACAGCATCTGCAGCGATGTTTGGATGTGACGAAGCCAGCAGTGTACCACCGAAACCTCGCTCTTCCTTGCGCCTTTTCTTTGCACGAGTGACGTCATCTGACGTTGCATTCTCGTCATCTTCTTCTGCCTCTTCGCGAAGGTCGAGGACATCGTTGATGAGAAGTCCAAGAGTCGCAACAGTGACTGAATTATCGTCAAGTTCCTGGCCGCAGTGGGACAGTCGCTGACAGATTGTTGGGATCTTGAGCGCTTCTTGTAGCTATGACGAAAGTCAAGGGACGATCAACGCCAAAAGACAGGCACTTACCATCACTTTGATGTCCTTCACCGTAGTCGATTTGGAGACAGTAATCCGTTTCTTCTCCACACCATCCTTGGATTCACGTATGCGCTTTGACTGCCGCGTACCAAAAGTCCTATGAGATCCATATGTCATCTGATGAGGCTGACCGTTCTCCTCGGGTTTATGTATTTTGTTCTCTTGTGTCATGACATCCTTGGATGCGTTTTTCCCACTCAATAGCCGGACGGTGATCTCGGCAAAATCATAGTCAGACCGCCTGCACGGGGTATCAGTATTGAGATAACAGGAGCTGGAATAATCAGGAGTGCATACCTCTTTGAACGACAGTCATGACACACGGGGATATCGTGCTCAAACTTGGTGTCAAATACGTTTGGTGGATTTTCGACAAGCTTCTTCTCCAGTGTGATGGTGGAGCTACAAGGATACCTATAACCGGAACAATCAATGAGACATATTATGACGTCCAAGTACTACACACATATCTGCTAGTAGCATCCACTCTGTCATTTGTACGACCGCAATAGACGTGTCCCAATCGTTTGGACAATTAGGATCGAAAACAAGGTGCCCATGCTCACACAGGAATTGTGAATTGTCGACTCTTTCGGGACGTGGTCCTTCTGTTGGCCGAGTGACCCACTTTCTCCACAAACGCACGAAGTGTGCAGGGAGGATAGCACAAGGGACGTTCTCGAGGAGCAAAGTGTTTCCTGTTAGAGCGTTGTCATGCATGTGACGTAGCCGTGCCTGGACCATGTGAGTCGCCGAACTCATCAAGCCCACTTTCAACACACCTTCTCGTCTTCAGCTTTCCTCCGTAGCTCACGCTTGTCTTCCCTGGACATATTTATGGTTGCCTCACAAATAGCGCAGAGCTCCTCCTGAGTTGAGCGTGGTACCCACTGAGGGAACAAGCCTTTGATGATCTCACCAGCCTTGTGACTGTGGTTAACAATACTATCCGCCCGCGAGATGAATAGAAACTACCTTAGTGGATATGCTCTTTCGTGCTGTGGACACCAGCGACAGTTGACTATGTTCGCACACAACATGCCCAAGATACTCTGGGGCGTCGGGTGGCGCATCTCCTTGCAGCGGCGTGTGCATTTTGGGCTTCTGCAGTCGCCAGTCTGTGGACGGAATTAACAACGTACTGCATAGCTATCATACGACAATGCGCACCTTTGAGCCAAATCTTGGATATCCAGTAGCCTACTTGATCAGGAGTCTCATCACAAACCGCATCGAACTGCGCTACCAGCCGAGGATGTTCGACTTGATACAGTTTTTCTATTGGGCAATGAAGCAAGATCGCGGAAAAATTAGACTTGAACTTGCCTATGAATGACTCCCTGACACAAATCTCACAAACGTCATGCACCTGGCATACTGGAGAAATTTCAGAGTCGCCGAACTCAGCGAGCTTCTCATAGGCGCTCTAAAAATTTGGATTAGAACTACGCAGGAGAATGCTTAACGGGCTTACAGCAGAGACACGCTTCATATTGTTAGCTCTTTGAGGGTCCAGGGCGTCGTGCTGGCAAAGAATGTCTGACATTGGCAATATCTCTAGCGTAGTCTCTAGTTCCTCTGCGGCTTTAGATTTGATTTTCGGCTTGATGAGAGGCTTAGACAACCATCGTTCTAGAGCTTGACGACTTATCATGACAGAGTCCTGGGAGCGATCATAAATAACGCGAACATATAGTATGGAGGAAATCAAGCACCTCGTCCATAGAATTCACGCTCCACGAAGAATAGATATCTTTCATCTTCTTGAGTAACTCATTAAAATGTTCCCTTGCTTCTTTTTCCCTAAAGCACATGATGAGGAAAAGTCATTTCGAGTATCGAGCTAGCTTGCCTCTTTGCATATGCGTCACAGGCCATGTCGTGAGCTGCATTCAGACTATTTACAACATCCTGAGCGCGTGGGGGAGGGGAAAAACTTCCAGCATCAACCGTCATGGCTCCATGCTCGGATCCTTGGCTGGCAGTGGTCACTGCTGGCCAGATGACGTTGTCTGGGAATGGGACATCCTTGCGAACATAAATAAGCATATAGACATCTTTCGATGAAAAGATATCCCTGGACGTTTTTGAAACAGAGACGAAATCAGCGACACACTTTAATGACAAGGGTATTCAGTACTCAAGACCATGTTGTTTTGCCTCGGCGATCTTGGGTTCCGCGGGTGGTGACGAAGTTCTACCAATCAGGGTTCAATAGGACCTTGCCAGTAAAATCATTCGGTGAACTTACTCGACAACTTCATCGTCGCTGTCATCGATCCGTCGCCTTTTCTTTGCGGGACGTCCACGCGAATTTCCAGTGCCTCCCCTGCCACAATCGTTTAGTTCACTTCTTTCGACAATTTGAACCATACTTCTTGGGATTCCCGTTCAGAACGTCAACTATATCGCGACCAGTGTATCTCCTTTCTCCGAGTGAATCAATCTTCGTGACGTTTTCGTCATCAAACTGAAACCATGTATTCGATCTGTACCATCTTCAATACATCATGCGAACACTTGCCAGGTCACTCACGCGGTATCCAAAACTTGAGCCTCATAGTGACCGTGATATGCACTCGGTCCCTTGTGTAATAGAACGCCTCTGAGCTCATAGATGTTCTTTCTAGCACTCTTGTCGCTGCTGACTGTTTTTCGGTCGGCAGCAGAGCCTACAAATTGGTCCATGTTAAGCGTCGTCGGGAACAGAAGATTATGCTTAGACTTCTTGCGCTCCATGGAGGCAAAGTCGTAAACAAACCGTAAGAGGGAGAAATGGAGTACAGGGGGAAGGTTCCGCAACTCAGTATACCGTGTGGCATCCTGGAGAGACTCGCATCTCGAACACAGGTACCTGGTGGAACACGCGTGAGTGACATGTTCGAATAAACAATCCGCTGCTTTACGAACTTGTTGTCACCAGTGAGTTTCTCGTTCTGTAGAAGAGCAGCAATACGGTCTTCCAGCCGAGCGTTGTTCTGAACGAAAGTTGCATTAGCCTGCGAGAATTCGAGAATGAGTATGTGCGAGTATCAATGACCTCGATATTTATTTCAAGTTCAAGGAAGTCCGTAGACCGCTCAGATTTATTGTGGCAATTGCTACAGATAGTGCCGTATACTTGCTCCCCTTGGAACTTTAGCGACATGAGTTCATCGGGCACATCAGGCAGTGAGAGGATCTACCTGATTAGACACGAGAGATCTTAAAGATGGCGATGACTGTTTCTGGAATTCAGCATCGAGGTGAGACATAAACAGCTTTGAGAACCTGTTTAATTCGTGAGGAAATTATTCAAAATTGACTACTAATGACCAACTCTTGTGCGTCTTGCTGTTCTGAGGTCGAAAGCTTTAAGCTTTCGGCAAGTTTTTCAGGATTGAAGACGTTTTGCGTGCATTCCTGCAATGCAGTAAACGTCACTTGTAACTGAAATATGGGCGAATCCTAGACGCAAGTTTGATTAATATGCACTCATATGCCATCTGCTCACCAACCTCAAATACGTCCTCTTTATCTTGTGAAGGCTGACACATATAGACACCATTGCGGAAAGCCAGGTCTCGAAACCATACCTTGGCGCTTATTCCAATCAGTTCAAGGTGATTAAGTGGAAAGATACCTACTTGAATGAAGGCATTCGCATAGCACGTCGCGCCGAGGTTCTGAATTGTGTATATGAGTATGACTTGTTGTACGATCTCAGAGAGCACAGTAGTTTGTTCTACCTTTAAGCCAACGGGAAGTTCGGGATCTCGGGCGTTGAGCACTGGGTTGAACCCTAGGTCAGATGCCTTCAGGAATAATTCCCTGACTTTGTCTAGGTTCATGACATGTATGTTATTCTTGCGATGTAGAAAGTCGCGTTGGCAGTTGTAAACTCACCTTCGTCTTTCCATGTCTCTTGTCCGAGGTAATTCAAACAATTGGGGTTGTTTTTGCACAACTTCTTACTGCATGGTGGTGGTTCGTCATCTGAGATGGCAATGACGTCGTCTCCCAGCTCGCCACCTGCGGATTCAAGCTTGGGGACAGGGCTACTCTGCTTCTCTGGCTTATGGGCGTACTTGTTGGCACAGAGCGGGTTGTTACTCCTCCTGGAAAGGCCACACGACATAAGACGATGTTCCAAGGTAATCTGAGAGGAGTGGGTGGCCTCCGTGCCAACCCAACCCCATGGATCACTGCCAGGCAATTTGCCTCGTTTAAGCTGTTCCCCTGCAGCTAGTCCCTTAGGAGCTGGGGACGAGCGATGTTTGCGCTTCGGAGGCATGACCGGTCAATGAAAGCTGAAAGGCGGATTGGGCTGTAAAGATGATGGAGGGAGAAGAAAGAAACGTGGACGAGTTAAACCCGGAGAGAGGGAGGAGCAACTAGACTTCCATAAACTCAAATTATCTGGTTCCGCCGAAGGTTCCGTGCTAACAAACTCGACGACGTTACGTAACCGGTACCCTTTCCTTGAAACCACAGATCGACATGTTTTCTATGTTCTGACTTGTTCATCGCATAAACTTGTCCCTACTTCACGCGTCTCCCAGACATTTGTGACCATTGACTCCACAGTGACCCCATGGACAGAATACGAGGTTTCCTAAGGCGCCCCAGGCCAGACGCGAATGTCGCCAGACTTCGACGGCGACGACGGGCAACTGCCTGGATCCATCGTAATTTAACACAATTGACGTCAGTCGAGTCTTCGCTGTTCATGCGCTCTCTCGTTAAAGTTGTGCAGGGTCGCCTTGTTTATCATCGGATATGCATGGATGCTGCTTATCCCCATACCGTTGCTCTCCCAAGGAACATACATAGACGAAAATGCGCTTCAGCCTGCGCAAGTACGTGCGCATATCGGCTGCTTACCACATGAGCTAACGCAACCACAGGTCAATACATATTGGAACTGGGGCGATGTTCACACAGCAGACTTGCAGTTGCACCAACTGGATGGTATTCGAGAACGAAATCTCACGAGTGAGCAGTATGTCATTCTCCTCTTTCGACACTCGACTGCCCTGGCTAATGTTATCGACAGGAGAGCAGAATTCTTCAAGACTGAATTCAGTAAGCTCGGTCTTGCTGCTTCCATACAGAATTATACTTTCAGTACCAGCAAAGGGGTGAGTTTTTATGCTCAGCAGTCAGTTTGTTATAAACAATTGCTAGACTATCTCAGGCAACAATGCGTATGCCGTAATGTCATCGCCTCGAGCCGCCGGAACAGAAGCCATGGTAATTAGTGCATCATGGTTAAGCACAGCAGGGCACGGCACACTGAATTTGCGTGGAACATCGACTGTATTATCCCTCGCTGCATTTTTGAAAGGTAGAGTTATTGGGTGACTTCCAAACTCGTGATATACAACATGCTTGGCAGATTATTCCTTATGGGCGAAAGACATCATCTTTATCATCAGTGACGACTACCTTCATGGAATGCATGCATGGCTGAGTGCATACCATGGTACAATACCGTCAAGTATGTCGTTCCGTGTCTGCTGTATCAACTTAGCCTTCATTCTCTTGTTCACTAGATCTTCATACAGACCCTCTCGAGCACACCTCGGGGGTCATTTGGACTGCTTTGAATATTGACTATAGCAGCCATTCTTTTTCGCACCTCGGTGTCTTCCATGGTGGGCGAAACATCTAACTCCGTATTCTCTAATTACTCACGGATGCCTACAGAGGGCTTGAATGGACGTCTCCCAAATCAGGACCTCATCAATTCTTTCCGACTTATCTCACATTACACAGGCGGTGTCCCAATGACCGTGTACGATCACCTGGAGCCATCAGATTCTGTCGAACAGAGTGTCCTTCCGTCATGGGTTCCGGCTTTTATTCAGCAGAGTCCACAACTTCAGCAGTATGGGTATCGCGCGCGGAATGTAGTCCGGCACATCGGCTACCAGGCTCGCGGCATGTGTAACGGGGTGCATGGCCTAATGCATCAGTAATTCTGTTGTTCTTGGTGGCTTGCATGGCAATGCTGATTTGATCCAGATTCCGTATCGACGCTATCACCTTGTTCGCCGTTCCAGCAGATGGACCGCATGGGTTCCATGCACTAGGAAAGTGAGTAACCGTAATTATCCATCATTCTCAACTACAACAACACCCGCTAGAATCGTCGAGTCTACACTCAGGACAATGAATAATCTTCTAGAGCGTTTACACGCTTCCTTCTTTTTTTATATATTAACCAGCCCCGGGACTTTCATGAAGATTGGGATGTTTCTCCCAAGCGCCATCGTCGTCAGCGTTGCCATGTTATTTAAAGGGCTTGGCGAGTGGGTGACCGCAGGGTGGGTTTGCGAAATATCCGAGGCCTCTTTGAAAGGCAACGACACTGAGGCGCCTGATCCTGCGAAAGGCACATGGAGAAACAGGCGACGGCCCTTGCTGTCTGCGCTCATTATTGTGGTGGCTACTCATATTTTAGGAGTTCTCGTATTCAACCTGGTTTGCAGTCGACGGTTTGACGAGAACCGATTGGTGAGTCATTTGACTGCCTCTTGGTGTTATACACCGACCCTTTCCGCCCCATAGTTTCTCGCGCCAGCTATTTTTGCCGCCGTGTCTGTGATACCCCCAGTGCTCTTTCCACTACTTTCGACAAATGCCCCGGAAGCAGCTCCAACTTCAATGCTCCTGAAATCGTCAAATTTGTGCTTAGCATCGACAGTGATATCTATTATGTCCCTACTAAACTTTTCTCTTGCCGCCATACTCGCTATAACTATGGGTGTTCCTCTCGCGACGTCATCCCCATCTTCAAGCACGATGACCTCTCGTTTGCGATATGCTGCTTATTGTGTGCTAGCATGGGGTTGGCTGGTGCTGGTACCTGGAGAGGTAGAAAGTGCGATCTGGAATTGGGAGGTGCTGGGTGTATGGTTTGCGCCGTTCATATGTATCGTGTACGCCCCGCTAGTCATGCAAGCTGGAGTTGTATGCCTACAGGGGTCGTGATGATATATCAATGGCAGTGTAATGTCAGATTACAATGTGCAGGTGATGGAGTGAAAATAGCAAAGCCAACACGGCGCAATAAGTATGCTACCGTATCAACCAATGTCCATTGCAGCATGGTCGTCTGACCCAAATAGATCTCCCATTGTTTGATCTACTTCTTCCTGAGTAGCTCCTTCTGGATCTGTGTCTGGATCTTCGGGAGCAATACCCTCCCTCTTCCGTCGTTGCCTTTCCTTCATCTCGTCTCTCTGGGCAGCCTTCATCTCAAGGTCAGCTGACAATTTCCGTAGTGCATCCTCAAACCGTTTCTAGAAGCAACATGAGAATCAGAACATGAAAATAGTGTAGAAACAGATACCTTGATCAGGGGATTTGCAGAGCTGGCAATTTCAGTTTGCTTCTTCAACACAGCAACTTCAAGGTCCCTAATTTCTTCGTTCAACAGTTTCCTCTCCTGTGCCTCTTCATCGTCGTCTTCATCCTCATCCTCGTCCTCACTTTCATCCTCATCCTCTTCCTCCTCGTCATCACCTTCACCCTCCTCATCTTCATCACCAAGGGCAAGATCTAGTTCTGCGGCGAGGTCTTCGTCAATATCACCTTCGCCTTCATCTTCTTCTGCTTCCTCGGCTTCGCCCTCATCTCCCCCAAAGTCTGGTCCTGGCGTAGGTGCATCGCCTGCCTCCGAGCCAACGACACCAGGTGTAGGTGCATCCATGGGTTCATCCCGTTCAATGAATTCTGAATCGGAAAGATCTGGGTTGACGTTTTCCAGGACATCTAGCCACAGGACATCTCAAAATGGACCCAACTCCGAAGAATGATGATCATACCATATTTGACCTCTGTAGCAAGTTCATCCGTGGCCAACAGCCGCTCGACAGCCTCCTCCACACTCTCAATAGTCTACAATGGCAATGTCAGAATGACGTATGTGAATATGAACATACAGGGGACGTGCCCTCTTGTTAACCCTCTTTCGAAATCGTCGTTTGCGAACTTGGTGCAACGGCGGCGTGATACCGTGCGGCCAGATGAATTCATCAACATTCACATTACGAGTTGTTGTAAACGACTCCTCGTTTGGAATGCGGTTTTCAACCACAAGCATCTGCAGGCATGTTAGTGGAAGATACGACAGAACAAGCGAGACAAGTAACCTGACATATATCTGCTACTTTGAACATTTGCTTGTTGTCCAAGGTCTTCTGCGCTTCAATTATGCACGGAAGATCGACAAGCTTGAAGGAATACAAGGTATTGGCAATATGGAAGACTCCTCGGCGGGAGTCTGGGTAAAGTAACAATCGGCAGACCGCTGTAGCATAATGAAGCCACTCACCCTTGAATTTAAACCATACATCATTCCCGACTTCTCTGGAGGAAACCATCTTGCGCAACTTTTCACAATCTTCTCCAGGCGGCATGCGGATGACGAATTGTTCTTCAAAAGCAAGATCCTCATCATCTGAGTCCAACTCCCGATCATACGGGCCCAGGAATGACATTCCGGGGGCCTGCGCAGCTGCTTTATCGCTGAGCTTGAGTTTTAGCTTTGGTTGGGGCCGATTCTTCGCTAATGATGAGCGCGTCGTTCGCTCAAAAGGCTCGGGGGTGCCCCTTAGACGAAGGGTGGTAGCCATTGCATGTTCGGCGGCGGCGCGAAGGGGCCGCGTTCTCTGCGGTTGAGTTGGAGGGGTTGGCTTGGCGCCATTGGCGGTAGACGGGCCCGCTTGTTGTTCCTCGATGTCGTCGACGACTATGAGGTCGTCATCCATGATGTGGTCGATGACTGCTCAAATGTGGTCCAGAGTCCAGACGGAGCTA
>QFEX01000393.1:28255-49942 GCA_003316505.1 Suillus alpinus
TCCATGCGAAGGAATATCCACGGCATGTTGACAAGAGATCGTTTCAACGAACCTTGATTACGTCCTCATCGTCCCTATCAGTGGAAGTTTGCGAAACAAGAGACTGGGCTCTGCGTAGACTGGCTGGTTCCTTTGCCGAAAAATGAGTCCGTATCTTGGGCAGATCCGTACGATGGCTGGCTAGACGACCGATCCTGGCTTTCTTTGTCGGAGGTTCCTGCTCTGTAGATTCTGCTGGGTGTGCAAGTGGAAGAGTTCCGCGTTTGTTAAAACGTCCTTCGCTCAAGTCACCAATGGTCGATTGGAGTCTTGATAGTGACTTTGCTGTGCTCAAGGTATCGTTGATTCGTAAACGATTCGACGGATGGGTCTGGGTATGATAAAAACTTGGACGCTGCTCGGTACACGTTCTGCCGTGGTGCGCAATACCAGTCAACACAGGAACCGAAGACTCGACCGTGGACTTCTTCTCCAACTGGAGCCTAGTGGAAGGAGTTTGAGAAGTGTTTTCTTGAGCGTCGCTGAGAAGTTGACGTTTCGTTCTTAGGCAGCCCGGAATATTCCCAGACTCCGCTTCAGCACGAGCAGTGGAACCCGGGAAGTATTTGCAAGAGCCAGACGAGTAACAAGGGGTCATCTCCTCATTTTCGTCTTCGTATGGAAAAGGTTCTTGACAGGCAATCGGAGAGGAAGAAAGTGGTGGTGGGCTTGCAGATATGTCGTCCGACTCGTATTCGTAGCCAGGAGTGACTGGAGAAAGTGGACTATCTGAAAAATCAGAAGGCAGGCATCCAGGGTGGATATATGCGCGTGAATTGGAGGTCATAGTAAGTTCGGTAAGGGTTCCTTTGCCAACTGGTGAGATTCTGATGCGTGTCTCCGATATATCGTGGTGGCCTTCGGTACCAGCTGACGGGGGACTGGATGGTGTGCCGGTACTACTTGAGTACCTGGAAGACGTGGACATCGGCGAGTGACAGATGTTTGACTTCTCCATCCGAACCTCCTAGCCGATTACAGTTGGAAGATAAACAAGTACTAGCTCTTTAGGAGAAAGACTCGGACGGAGGCCTAGGTGGGATGAAGTTATGAACGACCACAATGTTTTCAAGTCTCAAGATGGCCTGAAGCGCTGAAGTCTTACGTACTCCCTCCAAGAATGGTAAGTATGTATGTTTGATTAACGTGACTCTCGAGTCTCTAAGGGCCTCTGGGGCAAAAGAGTGTGTAATAAAAAAGAATGTGTAACGAAAAAGAGCGTATAACACGATAGCTGCATGCAGCTGTATGTTTTTTGGCCACAAAAAAACCAGGCGCCAGGCCACATCACTGTGTGAATCCAGTAATCACTTCGTTATTAGTGATAGATCCGGCTTTTCCACCAGTTGTCTCTAAACCAGACCAATCCCAGATACCTATCATAATCTGTCAGAAATAGACTGAGGGAAGCTGTAACTTGTGTACCTGTGCACGATCCAGTGCCACAGTTCACTGCAACCCTGTAAGCACTGCTGGTGGCCGTCAAGGAGGTAGTGCCAGGGTTGAAGTTGATATTCTGAGACAGTCCCGTAAAGCCCTTGTCGACGTCAAAATGAAAGGACACATACAGAGATAGTGACACCGTTACCCGGGGTGCCCAGGTCGGCGGGATAGCTCTGTGGTTACGTTATAAGATTGACAGCGGGCGAGCATGGTAAGATACACATACTTGGGTAATCAGAACGCCATATTGGGTGCAGTTCGTTGCAGTATTGGCCTACCAGAAATCCAGTTCACGATCATCATCATCATCATCATCAAAAGCCACTCACGTTATATGTGACATTCTTGACAGCACTGTTTGTGGCAGATTTGTTGGTCTTGATACGGAACGAGTATGCACTACTCAGGTCAGTACAACTCTACTTTACTCTTTTGCTGTAGTCACCTGCTAACAACATTGTTTCCGGAAATATCGATATCAGAGACGACGATATTTGACGAGATGGAGCCCTAGACGACAAATATTTAAATAATTTGGATCACAAAATTGATGAAGCGGCTCACGACGGAGATACCGTGACCGCCTTCACAGTAGTTGTTGGAAAAAGTGATGTTTGTTCCCTTACCGATGGCCAAACAATCGTCCTGCAAAAAGAAATACCTGGTAGGCAAAGGGACATCGAAGATCTATCGTCAAACGAACCTGGTTCATGACGGTGCTGGATGTCCGTCAGTGTCCGTAAGCCGACAACGTAACTAGAGGATGGACAAACCTCTTTTCAATGAGTAAATTACTGCCACTAACGTCAAAGCCGTCGGTGTTGTGTCCTTTGCAGATGATAAGTTCAGAAATCGCCGGATGAATGGACGCGCCACTCACCAGCAGCGAGACCACTGCTTTTCGAGTTAGGTTGGTTACCCTGCGCTGCTCTTAATGTCAAAATGAGACACCCCGTTACAAACGTACAAGCACGCACAATCATCGACAGTAACGCCAGAGATAGTGAGAGGTCCTGAGTTTGCGACCGAGAAGGCGTGGGCGGGAGTATTTACAACATGAACATTCTGCATAAAAATATTAGTTATCTGTCTGGAACGGCTGAGGCGACTCGAGCGCGTACGTTCAATGTGCCCGACATCAATATGCTGGTGAAAGCGAAGTCAAAAGAGAACGGAGTATAACAGTGACTGATGAGCTTACTGCATCATTGGATGTGGCTTTGTCGTGCCGCCACTCGTACCCTGACCATCCTACAACAGTGTAAGATGAAGCGAAAGCGAGCGAACCAGCATATTTACCCAATAGAAAGGTCCTCCACCATCCCACTTCTGGTTGTTTCCATTAACTGGGAACGTTAGGAATCGCCACAACCTTGCACAACCCACGTACAAGTGATATCACTCCCTCTGTTGAAAACGACGACCTTGGTCAGGTTCTCCGAGTCACTTGAAGTAGTAGTGCCTGCACTCACTTGACCTCGAATAGGGGACCCGCCCAGCTCTTGTTTCCGAACTGAATCTCGCCCACTAAAAAGAATTAGGGATGCGCAAATGCGAAGTATCTGATCGCGCTCACAAACGTTGACAGTGGTACCGGCCAGCAGCTGCAGTTCGAACGTTTTGCCAGCAGGGACGGTGAACGCGTTGATATTCACTGTCGTGCATTTGATAGCACTACTAACATCGTTCAATGACGAAATTGTACCGATACAGCTACTGCCGCTAGCTTCGGTGACTGCAGCAATCCCGGCCACGAGAAAAACCAGAGCTGACAAGGGAAACATGTTAATTAGTATGAGCAAGTAGCGCCTCAAATCTGCCAAAGAAATACGACAGACGAGGTCAGTAGTCTCAGGAGCCTGGAGCAGGCGAACTTGCGAGAAATATAGTGGATAATTGATCTTGCGCGCAAGCTCCATATGCCGATCTTTTAAAGCCTATCGTTTAGGCGGCAGACCAGGGCAGGCCTCGGCAAGCAGCGGCATCTTCGATTGCCGTTAGTCTCCAGTGGTAGCTGGCCCAATATAAGATATGACAGACCGATAGTCGATATGATTATGTTCCTGTACTTCGTCGTCGTAACTATATCAACCGTCAAATAGTATATACGTACATTATGTCAGCTAAGGAAGCCTACCTTCATCTTACTTCTGAGCCTTTTCTGAACGGGTCGGGGAAAGTGGAGCAGGGGAGCTGCGGAGGGCAGGGGTGGGACTGGCTGGGAACCGAGGTGGAAGCAATTTGGTCGCAAGTTCAGGATTGCTCTCGCAATATATCTTTCCGCCTAATGATCCACGCAATTTCAGGAAGAAAAACTCAGATCAAGGTGTGATAGGATGCGACCTGGGACGACCGCGTGCAGTAGTAAATGGCTGTATAGTATTACGATACACCGTGGTATATCCGTACTCCTTCCATGGATGTACTGTGGTTGCAACCGGCGTCTAAAAGCGCAGTTTTTGAGCATAATACAGCTAGGCGTCAGCCAGCTCACTGATGGTATCCAGTATAACATTGTAGTTAGGGGATACGCTGGGATACGTCCGACTTTTTCAAGTTTTTCCACCGCTTGCAGCGGTTTATCTGCCAAATTAGACCTATCTCAGGTAGTCCGTCATATACAAGTTTGCCAAGTGCCAACCAGTAGGGTCCAGTAGGAGGGGAGAGCTGAAGTACACGACCGGGTCGCGGCCCCGCCAGGAGCGACGACCACAGTGCGACAGGCGACCGGGAGTAACAGCATCGATGCTCATCTCCCTTAGTCAGACCGTGATAGAAGGATTCTGAAGGAATACAATCATTCCTTCTTTATCAATCATCGATGCAACATTCTGAGTCCTGCAACACGCCAGTCGAGACTTCGACGAATGGGAGTCTGGACCTCTTTGGCAAAGGTACTCTAATATAGAGCGTGGCGCTCTAGAAACCCGTTTGAATGGGCTTTTAGAGGTTGTAAACCGTTGGGCTCCTGGGTGTGCTACTTGGTAGGAACTTGGGAACTAGTGCTAACTTGAGGCTTAGAACTGTAGGACCATAGGTGGTGGAAGCTGGTAGAAGTGACTTTGTGTGGCTGTGCCTACGTAACTTGTCGAAGTCGTCCCTTTAGCTTGTCTCCAGCACTTCGGTCCCGAGCTCTCCATATCCTCATCTTCATGTCCTACTTTCTTCCACACTTGCCCAGCGGCTGGCATGTAGATGAAGCCATCAAATCTGAAGAGGATCGCGTTGTTGTGATCCGTTTTGGCCACGACTGGGACCATCAATGCATGACAATGGACGAGACCCTCTACTCTGTCGCAGAGAAAGTGCAGAACTTTGCGGTAATCTACCTCGTAGATATCACCGAGGTCCCGGACTTCAACAAGGTATGCATATTCCATAGGTCTTGTTCCGTTTGCGCTAACAGTTGATCGTGGCACAATGGCATAGATGTACGAGTTGTACGATCCATGCACCGTCATGTTCTTCTATCGGTACGGTCTTGATACTCTTGTTACAGTACCAAACTTGCAGCTGAAATATTGCTTATTAGTAACAAACATATCATGATTGATCTTGGAACTGGTAACAACAACAAGATGTACGTGGCCCATCCACCCTACACATTGATCTATCTCAAACATTGCATCGCCTGCTGCTGCAGAAACTGGGCAATGAATCACAAACAGGAGGTACGTTGTGATTGGTACTGTAGGTGCGCCCTATTGATGCGTCTCATTACAGCTGATTGATATCATTGAAACTGTTTATCGTGGAGCCTCTAAGGGCCGTGGTCTTGTCGTATCACCCAAAGGTATGTCTTTGAGTATTGTCAGCAGTGCACTGGGGCTCATTGTCGCTTTAGATTACTCCACCCGTTACAGGTATTAGACTTATGTCCGCGCCTCTCGGCTCTTCTATCCTACACTTGTGCCAAATTATGCATAGCAACAAACGTGATATATACCTGTGTGTTTCCCACCTTTTGCTGTTATGGAACGTTCAAGAGTAACCCCATTATTATTGTCTCCTCCGATTACTGCTGCCAGAGAAGTCCTGTCTTAGCTCCACATAACGCCATAAGTATTCAGGGACTAGGCTGCACAACGGGTGTGTGTTGCCGTTTCTTCCGCATGCAGCAATGGACGTGGGGGCGCAGGGCAAAATGCAACTTGAAAGACCGCATCCTGATGTCATTGTCAAGTGCAGCACTAGCATGATCATGTGGAACCTGTTCAACAAACAGCGGTTCAGATTCAAAATTCAAAAGCATGACAACCTCCAAGATGGTGTGTGCGTCGTAGTTTTCACTACCCACTTACACATGTCTATCCAGTGTACGACATGACAGAACAACCGCCCGATATACAGGGTTGAAAACAACGCTCAAATCCGAGCGCCTCCCAAGCTCTGCGGTACCCCGCATCTAATTGACAATTCCACTCATGTGCTTTATTGATGGGAGGGTCCGTGATCAAGGATCAAGCCCTGTAGTACCAACTGTAACGGTACCGCAGATGGCAACGTTACCGTTAGTTGGTGGATCTGCAAGTGTGCGAAATCGACCTTTGCGGATGTTTGTTGAGGGGTGATACAACAACCGTCATCGATCAAGTTTCCCAAGCCACGGGGAGAAATTATTCGGGTTTGGGACGTCGGACGCATCCAGTACTTGTGTTTTTCATGTGATTTACGTCATTATCGTTTCTTACGTCTACCACAACCAGGCAAAGGTTCATCTATACCAGAACCGGATATGGTGAATCCCGGTGTGTTAGCATGGGCTCCTGTGAGATCACCGTTATGAAGTACGTCCCTCAACAGCTCTTCTCGACTCATGCAAGATCTTTCAGGATAAACCCTTACCCCAAGATACGACATCGTTTTTTAAATTTATGCAGTCATAGTTAAAGTTTGCTGGCAGTTGCGTATTCATTAATGCATTGGACCGAACTCGAAAATGAAGGCCGCCCAACTTGAAATCATGGCGGTGCATGCACATACCTAGGTTGAAATCATGGTAGTCGCAGTGAGGAGGACACATGCTCTACGGTAGAATGTGATCCACGTCAGATGGGAGATACAAATCATGCAATGGGCCCTTGAGGATACAATGAGGATACAAGTCTACATCAATCTCTCTGAGATATATTCTTATTCAGTTCTGAGAAATTTAGCTGAAACAAAATTCGGTCACTTTCGAAGCGAGCCGAGTTTACAGAGTCAACTGTTTAGCCTCGACAGCAACATTCTAGTGCTAGTAGTGGTACTAGCTTCAACTTTGTCAAGCTGCACATGGTACTAGCTCCACGTGTTACTATAGGCCGAACGTCCGATTAATTGATTCATCGGCGTGCTAGTCCGGCAATACTATTTCACGGTCATTTTCGGTCTGCTTTAGGTTATCTGATAAAATCGATCCGAACTTCAGTCACGTACTTAACGCGCTTGTCAACTTTCAAGTGCTGTCGTGACCTGCAGCTTACTTTTCGGAGTCCCACATCATGTCTGTTTCCGAGAAGGCGTTCCATCTGTCTTCGCCGTCCATGCACACGACATCCCACAAAAGGATCGTCGTTGTCCTGGGCGGTTCTTACGGAGGTGTGTTCAACACGAGCAGCCTTAAAATTCATTTTCACTGACCCACCTCCAATCATCATCTAGGCTCCAGAGCTGCTCAAGTTCTGGCAGAGGGTCTGCCACAGGGTTGGAGAGTTGTTTTGGTGGATAGAAATTCGTGCGTTTCCACGTTTCTGATTCAGTGATTGTGTTCCGTTAACCTTCCGTTGTCCCTCAGACATATGAATCGTGAGCTTTGCTGCTTTCGAGCTTGGAAGAAGATTCATCTTTTGTTTCAGATGTTTATAATTTTTCTAGATACGCCGTTCTCGCCGGTCACGAACATAAAGCATGTACGTGCGCTAAAATCCGCACGTCCCGCTCTGGACAGACACTGACTTTTCTGCTATAGTTATTCCTTACAACCACATTCCTTCAAGTTCTCTCTCAGACATTCCTTCAAGTTCATCTCACGTTCGCGTGCAAGCAACTATCACCTCCATAGACAAGCATCGCATCATCCTCTCTCCGAATCTACCGGACCACACATTCCAGCAATCGTCCTTAGATTTTGACTATGCTATATATGCTCTTGGCTCTCACTTACCATCGCCAATAGACCTTTGGAGTCGCCAAAAAGAAGGTGGAGTGAGGCCGACTTTGGAACCACCAGAAATACCAACATACGGAGGAACGAAATCGGAGGGTATCTCATCCCTCCGAGAACGCCAGAGACGCGTCGAGGCTGCCACGTCCGTGCTGGTCGTAGGGGGCGGTGCGCTTGGTATCCGTAAGTCGTGTCATTGTACCGCCCATTACGCGTCTAATGTCTATATAACGCACAGAGTTTGCATCTGACATCGCTGCCGTCTACCCACAGAAGCGCGTAACGCTCCTGCATTCCCGTCATCGCTTGTTGCCGAAGTTTGACGACGCGATGCATGAAGAAGGTGAGTTTTACGTGTTGTTTATCACGTGATTTCAATTAAGCTATCATACAGCCCTTCAGGGTCTGCAGGAGTTGAATGTTCGAGTTATTCTTGGAGAGAGACTCGATTTCGAGTCTCTCCAACACACATCCGCTCTAAAAGAGTCTCCAGAACCACGCGTAGTACGAAGTTTATCAGGGCAGGAGATATCTGCCGACTTAGTGGTAGGCTTTTCCAATATCACGAGCGACAGTGAGCTAAATGAAAGCGTCATCAGCTCCTATGCACTGGTCAAATACCGAACACGGGGTTCCTTCGGGATATGGACCCTCGCACTGTAGTGCCAGACACTGGACTGGCATCTGTTCTGCGGACTATGCAACTTCACGTCCCACCGCCTTCTCTTAAACCTCACGAGTTTGAGGCAAATAAAGATGATGGTGTACTGCATTGGTGGAAGAAACCATTGCATTGGATGAAGAATCTATATCTTGGGACAGAAATAGCGACAGGACAGTCAGAATTGTCGCTGCCGTTGCCATCTTCTCCACGCACCCTCTGTCCCCCGTCACCCATCTCACCCACAGGTACCCTGTTTGAGTCCGACCCATCCCAAGAGACTTTGTACCCAAATATCTTTGTCGTGGGCGATGCAGCAGACGCGTTCGACGCGATCAAAGCTGGACATACAGCATATTACCAAGCAGAGGTCGCCGCGAGGAACATCTTACGGCTCATCCATCGAGATGAGAAAGGTGGGATTGCAGCCACGGACGACCTAGATTTGGAGCTCGAGGAGTACGTGCCTGGGCCTCCGGCGATTAAAGTGTCCCTTGGTATGACGAAGTCGGTATATGAGGTGAACGGGCTTGTGGGCACGAATGATGATGGTGTGGAGGATTTGAATGCTGCTGTTATGTGGGCGGCATGTGGGATGCGGGACGTGAGCGAGGAGGATATGTTTGCGTAGTTTTGTGTTTTGGTTTGTGGGGCAGAAAGCGCTTCGCGTGTTCGTCCCATTTCTTCGTACCGACTGTTGGCGTTTCACTGTCTTTACCTTCAGCACTTATTTTACGCGATACGTCGTACTAACTTTAGCCTAGCTAATTCTTTGTTAGGTAGTAATCAATGTAACGTTTGTTCCTAGACCTAACTCTTGTTAGTCTACACCGACGTCATTGGGGTGTTATCGTCGCCCAGGTGATCATGAGCGCTTCGTGACTAGATGATCTGGATAGGTCAAGTTGCCTGTCAGGGAAAGTGACGATCATGGAGAGACACGAGGTTTGTATACTCGGCATTACAAAGCATCTTGATTCTTTAGACAATGATGACCGAATTTAATTGGCTCCAGCCTCCAGAACTTCAGATCATATCATTGACGCTACGCTACAGCACTTCTTCACGACCTCTTGCACGTATCATGCTAATTTTTCTATGCACTGGCGAAAGCAAGCACATCAGCACTCGGACTCGCAAAGCAACAAGGAAGGACAGACTCACTCAGGCACTGCGTAGTCGAGCAAGCCTCAAGGCTCATCCACAGGCGAAGTTATTCCCCGGGCCATCGTTAATCACCCGACAACAATGTGAGCACCTACATGGCCTATAGGATGTGATTGTGCGATCAGATCCACAAAAATACCCGAAATCTAAGTCGTCGTTGTAACCTTTGATGCCCGTTGAGCATCCCGCCCGATCTGTGGATAGTCGTCAGCGCGTGGTCTGTACGTAGGCCACAGAACTACTCACTGGCAGTGGCGCAAGGGAGGTTCTTGGGTGTTACCACCCGGTTGTCGGATGCGATAGCTGCGCCAGCCATCACTGCAGCAGATATGATCATAGTGGTGAGTGAAGTGAATTTCATGCCTGAAATTTGATAATATTTTCAGAGTCAAAACCCAGTACGCTGGCTTTTATACACAGGTCTAGTGTAGGGGGCAGCCAAGCAATCTGCATGTGTCTGAATCACTGGATAAACAGATGCCAGCTTACGCTCTGTGACGTCATCTTCTTGAATTGAAGGCCTCAAATAATGTGCCGGACGCACTTCGCAACCTCTGTTTATTTGGAAGGGACTCGGAGTTGCGGGTGGAATGCTGTTATAGAGTCGGACGACCCTGAATCAGCGAGCAGGGACGCAGTGGGAGGGACACCGCTGGTTAACTGTACAGGAGGTTCTATGTGCCATCGTCGGCCAGAATACGCACAATCTCATCGTGTGACTCGGACCTAGTGCCTGCGGTAGTAATTCCATGGACCTGGTTAATTTTTGGATCTGCCTTCCGTTGTGGAAGTCCTTTGATCAAAACCAGCGGGCCCGAACGTTGCAAACATCAATAGCGTGAGTTTTGGATGGGTGCTGCTAATTTGCATGTCATTCGAGAGACACAAAACACGTGTGAGAGGGATGCGCCTTTACCAATTAAGAGGGACTGGTAAAGCCTGAGGAGAGACCCATTTGCCCTCATGATTCGCAACTTCGAACGGACGGTGCGATCCTCTTCGAGTCTCGTCGACACGCCAGCCACTGGAACAGGTAGAAATGGAAGTCACTGTAGATATGGAGACGAGGATACGGAGCTGAGAGCTGAGCTCCAACCGTGTTTGGTGAGGGATGGTACCGAAGCTGGGCGGACCCTAAGGGGGCCAAATTCGACATTATATAATACATCAAGTGGTACTGTCAAAGTCCTGTTTGCATTCTAGTAGTGCGTGGGCTCAAATATGTCACTCTGATACTTCTACCTCTAGTTTTCAACCGGGACCAAACCACTGATCCAAGGAAGGCCCTGAACATTGCGCAATATGCATGTGAGAATGGCGGGCTATTCCTCCCTCGGGGGCCCGCGGTTCACCGACTGCCAGCAGCCTGAAGTTCAAGTTCTTTCGCTCTTTTCCATCCGCACACGTCGTTCTCAGTTGAGGGAAGCAAAGACGCGGGATTTCTCGCAATATGGGCCATCCTTCATGCAACCGACGTAAAGAGTTCGAGAGTGGGGCAACAACGAGAGGAGAGAGTATTGCAAAGATCGTAAATCGTAAATGTACAGCAGTTTCTGGTCGTAGTCTAGTAGAGTAGGAAATACTCGCGCTGCGCAAAACAACTGACTTGTGAGAGCGGGTGCATTTATATGTGGAGCAAATTCCATGCATGGGTCAGGTCAATGAAAATTTAAGAACGAACATCTTCCCGTATGCCGCCCGATCGGGATAGCGTCGGCAGCAACCTTGCTTGCATCCAGCCCGAGGCTGGGCCGCCATCAGTGTGATGAATCCATTGAAGGGACGAGAGTATACAATAACATGTAGGACGTCATTCATTCATCATAGACACATATACAGCAGTTACAAATCGATGAATACTGCAATCTCGATCATCATGTAAACAGGGAGCTCGACCTCTGCGACATCGTCCAGCGTCGTATGAAGGGCCAGGTTTTTCCAAAGCGCACGGCAGATTTGTGAGAGACATCGCACAGGACTAGTGAAGGTGAAACCGAGTTTGAGCAAAAAACCCAGTGTGACAACAATATTATTGCAGGCGATTGGCATTGTCAGTCACAGACCCGATACGCAACGTGGACATTATCGTAAATGATATCTGAGTGCAGGTGTACGCCGACACAAGTATCATTTGTATTACTGATAGGTTCAGTGATCACGGCGAGTTTCTGTAAGCCTGCACCACTGGTAAGGCAGTAGTACGAGTTAGAGATCGGCACTATAGCTGAGGAGGCGCGTTCTGATGGTCCCCATGAAGAAGACCATCAATAGAAGAAATATGGATGTGTATCAGCGAAATTTGGTCCTTTCTGGTTGCAGGTAGTTCGGAATTCTGCGATTTTGTTTCAAGTTGACGTTGAAGCTTCGTAGTTTACTGCAGCAGTTGCGCAGTGCGAACGCTTTGTCGATTCACAGCTGCTTGAACTTGAGAAACATTTGTTAGGATCGACGCCATGGCCCACGCAAGAGTTACAAGAAATACCAGCATAGAATAAAACCGCACAACTAGCTATATTCGGTATATAGTAGTCTGCGCCGAGCTGGTCTTCTGCAGGCAGACCTTGTGCTGTTTCGATTCCATCGCCTTGACTGACTTGGAGGTGCTGAAGCACGTAGAAGTTTGGCACAAAATTTTCGTAAATCACTTGCTGCACGTGCGGACTTTGGGACCAATAACTCCCCACGACAAAACCACGTCCGATCGAACTAAGCAGACGTTCACATAAAAATGTCAATTGTAACCTAACGAACGTGTGTCTGCGTGGTGCTTCACAAAATTTTTGATTTTAATGGTTTAATGTAGATTCGGGTATACGTAATACGTATCCGGTAAATTTCGTCGTTGATATCTAATCCCATAAAAGGCGAAACACAACCATAAATGATCTAGCTACAGCTTTTATCTTCTTCGACGTGTATCACAGCGTACCGGCCTGCTTCTGGTTGATATTTACTGGGCGCTGACGCGGCCGTGACGCGGCATTGACGAGGTACTGACGCGGCCCAGTGCGCTTGGCAAGGTAAGCACGACTGAAATCAAAGATTAGATCACCATTAAAATACAGGAGAGGCATCCCCGAGCTATACAAACGCGGAGGACAAACACTGTAAATGTGCAGTGAGAGGTGCATTCTCCACTGGGTGCCTGTACGCCGACGCCGATGGAGATTCAACATTCAATATTGAAGTATTCATTGTATTCAATGTGTGTAGAAATCATTTCGAGCGATCACAACTCATTTGCGCATAACCGTGGCAGGCGCGACACGACTCGGATCCGCGTCATATAAAATTTCACCTGGTCCTGGCGAGCCACTAGTACTACAGAGTCCTATCGCGCCAGTGTAGTGCCATTCATTCCAATTCTGGTGGATACCATTCATTCCAGTGTGGTGGACCATTCATTCCATCAATTCACTTGCCAGCGGGGATCAACGTTTCCCTTACGCAGCGGTCTATAAGTAATTCCAAGAAAGTCGGCAAATACTCACGCAGACACCTTTTATAAACACCTTCGTATTACTCCTGTGGAATATAACCTGAAACACGGCTTGCAATGGCACACGTCGCAGTCTCCCCCACCGACTTCGTTACCGCACCCAATACTCTCCACGATGTCATCGCTCAAGCTGTCGACCGGTATCCGTTACATGAGCTTTGTTTCATATCCTCATCGGCACGTGACTCCTCCATTAAGACGAAGACCTTCAGCACGTTCAATCAATATGTTCGCAACCTTGCACGGGCCATGCTCGAGTGGGGCAAACCCACAGGCTCAATTATCGTCGTGTACCTGACGGAGCACGAAGATAATATGGCTGCTGTCTGGGCGTGTGTGCTGGCTGGCTATCTGCCTTGCTTACAGCCCGTGCTTAGCGCTCAACAGGCGCACAAGGAGGGCCATGTTGCGCACATCAAGAACTTGTTTGGGTCTGCGACTTGGCTGACCAACAAGCTTGGGGCTAAGCAAATCGCTTTCATTCCAGACCTGGAGGTTCACCTGCTCTCTGAATTAAAATCATCGGGGGAGAAATTTACCGTCGCATCTGACTGGGTTGCATATGAGGCTAAGCCGGACGACGATGCCATGCTGTTCCTGACCTCAGGGTCAACTGGGTTCTCGAAGGCGGTCGTCCACACGCACCGTACCATCCTTGCCGCATGCCGTGCCCAGGGCCAAAACTACGGCCTGACCTCCGAATCTCAAGTCTTGAACTGTAAGGCGCACATCATTTAAACTTTCTTCTGGAACTGATCATGACATTCAGGGATCGGTTTTGATCACGTCGGGGGATCATTGGAATTTCACATCACACCTCTTCTATATGGTGCTTCGCAACTCCACGTGCATGCATCTGCTGTCCTTGCTGATCCTCTACGGCTGCTCCGTCTGATCGACGAAAAAGTGAGTCAACCCTCAACCAAAGCATAACTTTTCTCTTATCGTTCTATCTTTAGTCCATCGAACTGGCTTACGCACCAAACTTCCTGCTCTCCAAGATCACCCGTGATCTAGAGCAGCGCACCGACCTCTTCGGGTGCTTGGACCTGTCCTCTATCAAGCGGATCAACAGCGGAGGGGAAGCTATCGTTTCCAAGACCGCGCAAGCCTTTGTGACTACGATGAGAAAGTTTAGCAAGAACCCCTCCGCCGTGTCCTTTGTGATCGCCTCTGGATTTGGAATGACAGAAACTTGGTAAGCATACTTTAGACAGCATGATATCTCAGCTGATGGGCCTTTGCAGCGCAGGATGTGTTTACAACTACCCTGTGGATATCCTCGCAACCGAGCCTGCTCGCGAGTTCCTTGATCTCGGTCGTCCCATCAATACTTGCGAGATACGTATCGTAGACCCCGCAGATGGGGTCACCCTGCGCCCCGACGGTGAGAGCGGCGAGCTTCAGATTCGCGGACCAATGGTCTTCGTACGCTACTACAACAACACAGAGGCTACGTCCTCTAGCTTTGTTGAGGGCGGCTGGTACCGTACCGGCGATATTGGCATCGTCGAGAATGGTGTGATGCGCCTTGGCGGTCGCATCAAGGACACTATCATTGTCTATGGTGTCTCATACGGTATCCCTGAGCTCGAAACCAACCTGCAGACGATTGAAGGGGTCACGCACTCGTTCCTCGCTGCTGCTCCCTACCGTGCTCCTGGGCAGGAAACTGAAGGATTCGTGATTTTCTACTCGCCAACTTTCGACCTCAATGGAGAAGATGCCTCCACCAAGCTCTTCGCTACACACCGGGCCCTGCGGGATGTATGTGTGAAGATGATGGCCCTGCCCCCTCAGTTCATCATTCCCATTCCTGTGAATCAGATGGAGAAGACCACTCTCGGAAAACTATCTCGCGCGCGTCTCATGAACCTGTTCCAGCAAGGCCAACTTGCGAAGCACGTCGCCCGCTCTGAGGAGCTTCTCAGCGAGGCTCGCGGCGTTTCCTTCGTCGCCCCGTCTACCGAGACAGAAAAGGCAGTTGCTAAGATATATGCTGGCATCTTCAACCTCGCCGAAAGCGAGGTGTCGGTGAACGACAACTTCTTCGAACTCGGCGGTACTTCCATTGATGTCATCAGGTGAATACATCTGTCCCGCAGTAAAACAACCTTTACTAACACACATAATCTCCAGGCTCAGGCGTGAGGGAGAGGCATACTTTGATCTACCTGAGATGTCTACCACGCAAATCCTCAAAAACCCCGTTGTCTCGAACCTGGCCAACTATGTCGACACCTTGCTCTCCAAGGGCAGCCAGACTGAGGAGTACGACCCCATCGTCCCCCTCCAACTTACTGGAAATAAGACGCCGATATTCTTCGTTCACTCTGGTGTTGGAGAGGTTCTCGTTTTCGTCAATCTTGCCAAATATTTCCAGAATGAGCGTCCCTTCTACGCGCTCCGTGCTCGCGGCTTCGATACCGGCCACACCTTCTTCACCACCATGGACGAGATGGTTTCCTGCTATACCGCAGCAGTCAAGAGGACACAGGCGACGGGACCATACGCCATCGCGGGCTACAGTTATGGCGGTGTTATCGCGTTTGAAATCGCCAAGCGGCTCGAGGGCATGGGTGACGAAGTGAAGTTCTTCGCTCCCGTCAACATTCCTCCTAATGTCGCCAAACGCATGCAAGAGATTGATTGGACCTCCGCCTTGCTCCACTTGGCGGGCTTCGTCGGTCTCATATCGACACATGATACCCATGAACTGGCTCCTACCGTGAGATCGCTGTCGAGGCAGGAGCAGCTCGAGTTCGTGTGGAAGATATCGCCTCCTGAACGTATCATCGATCTCCAGCTGACGCTCGAGAAGCTTGACAAATGGGCGCACCTCGCTAAGTCGCTCAGCGATTGCGGACATGGCTATGTCCCAACAGGTTCAGTTGGTACGTCGTTCACTTTGTCACTTCAGAACTGCTTGCTTACATACCCATTCCTCAGCCGCAATTGATATTATGCAGACCACTGCCTTTGGCGGATCCAATGTTGACTGGATCAACAACCAGCTCAAGCCATGGTCTGGCTACAGCCGTCGCGCGGCATGGGCTGACTTCAGCCGCGCGGAGGCATCATTTACCGATGTGCCTGGGGAACACTACACCCTCATGAACTTAGAGCACGTCCCGCACTTCCAGAAGATCTTCCGCAGTCGTCTCGAGGCTCGTGGGCTGTAGATATTTGAGGTGCATATTCTGATTATATGTTGCCTTGTGTCGATGATTTTTATTCAACTATTGTAAACAAATGACTCGGCATGGTTTTCGACCAGAAACACATCATTTGGCTTGTAAGTCTTCTTCAGATTAGAATTAGCAATGTTTGTTCCACCATCCTATGAACTTCATTTGGAAAAAGCAATTTGGCTCGCAGCACCAAAACTTATGTCGTGCCTGGAAGACTCCATCAACAAACCACCACCCAGCAGAGTCACAAATTCCCACAGTGTGCTACAGACCCACAGAGCTCACAGAATTAGGGTTCGGGATAAAAGTATTTTGGCAATTATTAGCAAGCTTTTTAGCCAGGCAGGTCTGGGGGAGTTATTAACTAGCGGATTATTAGCTGCTTTTGAGCCAATCACGTGATGTTGATTTTTAGCAGGCGAAAAAGTCGCTAATAATCCCAGCTAATTAGCCAATGCAAAAAACACTCATCCCCATACCTCTGGCCACTCGTCATCACTCCTAATGGTTCCATTGATATCCCCAGCCTCAGCCTTGCCCTTGCCCTTCCCTGTGCTGTCCACATCAGGTCACGATTCTGCCAACACTGCCAACAAACCATCTGCACTCATATCTATGTCAGATCCAATGTTTGTTGGAAGTAGAAGCTATAGACGAGTCTCAGCGTTGGTGAAAGAACCGCTGTATATTAACAATACCTATAGATGAGTCTATAGACAACAAGAGTGAGAAACAGAACGTGCGTGCAGACAAATCGTGATACATACCTCAGCGTTGGTGAAAGAACCGCTGAGGTACAAACAGGGGCAGACAGTGATATAATATACTAAGGTATTGAGTCCGTGATAACAAAGGAAAACAAACATTGACGATGTTGATATTCAACACGCCCCCTCAACGAGACAATGGACAAGAATGCTTCAACGAGGTGCGAGAGAGAGACTGGAACGATGCTGGATGAAGATGGGCTTGGGTAAGGGCTTGGTGAAAACGTCGGCTGTGTTTTTATGTGTTGATAGCCATGCAGGTAAGAAAGTCCCTTCTTCGATATGACGTCATATGAAGTGGTACCGTAGATCAATGTGCTTCGTGCGTACGTGATTGGCCGCTTCTTGCGAAAGTGCGATAGTGCCAGCATTATCTGCAAATAGACGTAGGGGGAGTGATAAAGGAATGGTGATGCAGGTGAAGAACGATCGGATCCAAAGTCCGTCTTGGATCGCTGACGTCAAGGCCATATATTCTGCCTCTGTTGAGGACAAAGCGTGGGTGGTTTGCTTTTTGGCCGAGTGTGAGACGGGTCCCCCATTAAAGAACCAAACGTAACCGGAGATGGAGATGCGATCCTCGGGGCAGGATGCCCAATCTGAGTCACTGAAGCCGTGAAGGGAAGGGTTGATTCCAGTGCCACCATAGTGAGTCTTCAGGTGGATGGTACCCAATAGATAGCGCAAAACGTGCTTGGCGGCGGAGTAGTGACAAGGCTGTGCAGAGGAATTGTATTGTGCGAGGCGCATGACGGCAAATGCGATGTCGGGGCGGGTATACATCGCGAGATATAAGAGCTCGCCTACCAGTTTTCGGTACTCCGTCTCGAGTTCGTCAACGTGCGGATAGACGTCAGTGGTGCGTCCAAAGGGGAAGTTTGGGTCCATGGGCAGATTAACCGGATTGCAGTTGGACATGTTGTGTTCATCTAGCAGATAGATAATGTAATCTTCTTGATGCATCCAGAGCTCACGAGTCTGTCTGTCGCGAATGAACTGAATCCCAAGGTATTTGCTGACGGCTCCAAGATCGGTTATGCCAAAACGTTCCGCAATCTGTGCCTTTGTTCGATCGAGAAATTTTCGATTGTTGCTCCCAGCTAGTCCATCATCCACATGCCATGCTATGATACATATCACCCTCACCCCATTCCCATCGACGTGATCGAATATGAAGACGGCATAGTCGGCCTCGCAACGCATGAACCCGAGGCGGGTGAGGACTTCGCGGAGGAGCTCGTACCAGTCGTAGGCTGCCTGTTTAAGGCCGTACAGGGAGGACAGGAGGTGGCAGACGAGTTGTATGCCGTTGAGTCCCGTACGTTCGAAGCCTGGTGGTTGCCGCATATACACATCCTCCTGTAACTTCCCCCAAAGGAACGCGCGCTTCGCGTCAAAGCAGTCCAGCTCCCAATCGTGTGCGGCCGCATATGCTGCAAGTATGCGAATCGAGGCGGATTTTGCCACTGGCGCGAAAGTTCTCCCGAAGTCGATTCCGGGGATCTGAGAGAACCCCTGAGCGACCAGACGGGCCTTGAAAGCAGGCCCTCCTTTGAGGTCCTCCTTGAATTCGAGGACCCATCGGCATCCGATGGCACGTCGATCTGCTGGTAAGGGCACGAGCTCGTATACTGTCATTTCTGACATGAGATTTATCTCCTTGTGCATCGCGGCTAACCAGTTGTCACAGTCTGGACGTCGAATCGCCTCATCGTAGGTGGCTGGGGGAATGCGTAGGTTGTAGTCGCGAGCCAGAGGATTTCGACGGGTGTCACTTCGGACCGACAGACATGCGAACTCAACAGCGATAAGGTTAGCCAACACACGGGGAAAGCCTACTTCCTCATCATCTTCGACAATTGCATCTGGATCGGTGGGTTCGAGAGTGGGAGGTCCAGGCAAAGGCGTTGGATGGTCGGGTATGTTCGGAGGGATGGGTTGATCTGATGTTGAGGGAGGGGGAGGAATGCCTTGAATGCGCGCTGTGCGAATGGCTCGTTGTCTGTCGAGGCGCTGCTTGTCCGCGGTGAGTCGCTCTTGAAATAGCGAGCCCTTGGATGTGGGAACGGGAATGCGTCCGGAACGACGAATGATCTCAGTGTGAGGAGGGGCAGGTGCGCGATGTGTAGTTGATGTCTCCGCATGAGGTGCAGAATGAGGTTGTGCTGGCGATGCAATAGGGTCAGATGGCACAACGGGATCATCTTCGTCATCATCGCTGTCAGGAAAAGGACGGTGAGTGAAATTCTCATCGAAGATGATGTCACGAGAGTTGAAGAAGGCACCAGTGACCATATCGCGACACCTCCAGCCTTTGACACCTGGAGGGTATCCCATAAACACCGCCTCACGTGAACGAGGCCCGAGCTTCTCCTGCAGCTCGGGTGGAATACGTGCGAAACAGCGCGACCCGAAAACACGAAGATGAGTGAGGGTGGGTTGAACCTTGTGAAGCATCTCGTAGGGGGTCTTGCCAGGAGGAAGAGCACGGGATTCTGACCGGTTGAAAAGGTATGCTGCAGTGAGCGCTGCCTCTCCCCATAGCGATCGAGGTAGACGAGCATGGTCCAACATTGCGTACATCCGTCCCTCGATGGTGCGAATGACGCGCTCAGCCTTCCCATTCTGTTGGTGGGCGTAGGGTGTCGAACGTTGACGCATGATTCCCGCTGCCTCGAGTTCCGACGTGAAAGCATCACTCATAAACTCACCCCCATTATCGGATCGAAAGATTTTGACCCGCAAGCCAGATAAGTTCTCCCACCGAGCACGTGTGGTACGCCAGGCATCAAGTGCTTGATCCTTCGATGCGAGTAGTTGAAGGTCAAGCGCATGCGTATGATCGTCGATAAACACTATAAAATAGCGTTTACCGTGTGGGGTGAGCACTGGGATGGGCCCACACACGTCTGAGTGGATGAGATCGAGGAAGTGAGTGGCGCGTTCGGATTCGGAGGAGTGGTATGGCTGATGAGGGTGCTTTGCGAGGATGCAGGATTCACAGTGCGATAGCGGCGTCTGGGTGTCGATTGTCACCCCTTTGGCGATGTGTGGAAGTCGAGTGACAGCTGCTTTCCCGATGTGCCCTACTCGCGCATGCCAGAGATCTAGTGTGAGCGGCACGTGCGTGAATGCAGCGAGTTCAGTCGTTATGGGGAGGGATTGAGCTGATTGCACAAAGGGAACAAACTCAAGATCAGGCGCATACAATTTACCAGTGGCCGGTATGGCACCGAGTAACACGTTGTGATAGGTGAGTTCGCACGTCATGTTCGCCCGAAAGTTGACATCCCACCCCTTGACGTTCATGCTGCTGACCGAAATGAGGTTGAGCAGAGCGTCAGGAGCATGAAGACAGTTCGACATGCGAAGACGGATACGCCTTCCCCCGATGGTGAGCCAAGCTACACATGTCCCTCGTCCTGCAGTCTGAAGAATACCATGATTAGCAGTTTTGACACTGATCGGATCTTCGGTGGAGTAGGTGTGGAAAAGACTGCGGTCTTTAACGAGGGTGACCGTGGTGCCCGAGTCGAGAATGACTGAGAAAGGGAGTGGAAGAGCACATGCGACATGATGGTCATGGACAACGGCGATCGAGGCGAAAGAGACATCGTCATAGAGGCTAGCTATTGATGCAGCTGCGGCGGCGATATGCGATGGAGGAGGAAGAGATGGTGCTGGTGCGATGACCACTGCTGCTGCTGCCTCAGATTCACCCTTCTTTTTCTGCCAGGGTGCCTGACCTTCCATTCCCCCACCCTTCTTGTAACAGTGCGCGTGATCGTGGTCTCCCTTGTTGCAGCCTGCAGTGGTGCAGAAAACGCCTTGTGGGTTGTGCTTGTGTTTTCGTAACCCAGTGATAGCGTTGACATTCGTTGACACAGAGGGAGTGGGCGTGGCGACGGCGTTCGCGTACTCTGACCCAGGGCGCGCAGACTGTATGAGTTGGATATTGACATGGCGTGCAGCTTCTGCGGTGATGCGCGACATGCATGTCTCAAACGTAAAAGAGGGAAGAGTAGAGGTGGACGACGCAGCGATCTGGTCATTGTGCATTCGCTGCTCAAGTTGGGATTTATACTGTTGCCATATAGGTGTGGACGGAAGTCCCATGAGCAGGTTGAAAATCGCGTCTGCATCACCATAGGGTGCACCCGAGTCTATAAGTCTCTCCCGCAAAGCGGCGTGTTGACCAACGAAGTTCGATGCGTCCGCCGAGTCTTTCATGCGAAGGATCTGCAACTGCTGACGAATCTGGTACTGCGCACTGATATCATTGCGATTGTAGTGCTCCTTGAGTGTCTCCCACGCTTTACGCGCAGTAACAGTGTGCGCACGCGATACGAGAGCGCTCACGTTACCAGAAAGACGGCGGGTGATGAGATCCTTAGCTTTGATGTCGTTTAGTAGCCACTTGCGCATCAACTTTGTTTCATCATCAGTGATGTTGAGCGGATCAGCAGGAACGGGAAGATAAGAAGGTTCGCCGAGTAGATCGGTGGGATCGGGCTTGTTGTTGACGTGACACCATAGATCGTCACACGCGAGGGCATATTGCATCTTGGTGGACCAACCAGCATAGTTCTCCGATCCCAACAGCTCGGGGATGTGATCGAATTTTCCCATGACGACGTCGACAGGGAACTATCAATCTGATAAGAGCGGCGGGCTGATAAACGAGAGGGGATAACGACTTTAAGCTTTGGTTTCTGACTCAGTTCGAGTCAGGGCTCATAACCTGTTGGAAGTAGAAGCTATAGACGAGTCTCAGC
>QFEX01000407.1:10140-26155 GCA_003316505.1 Suillus alpinus
CTTATCGACATTCCCGACGTCAATATGCAATCCAATTTTCAAGTTCCCGAAATTTTATCTTATCTCGGCCTTCCTCAGGACTACGATCCTCTTCCGAGCGCTGATCCCATCGAGTTCTTGAAAAGGCACATACACCAGCTACCTCCCAACATCATACAACGCTTCTCACTCGTCACAACGCCGAAACAGCGAACAGCAATTACTGAGATACGCAATCGAAGACTGAAATTTACGGAATCAAGGCCACCCTCTCTCAGCTTCGCGGCTGCCCGAAATGCCTGGCCAACACTGTGGCAGGGCAGAGAGCGAAGAGGACAAGAAGAAGGGAAGGATGAGCAGGAATGGGCGAAAATGAGTTTCCTAGGTGGAGCAGAACAACAGGTGGGCAACTTGGCCAAGCTACTCGGCGACATGGAGGAGGAACGAGAAGCGGAGAGAGTACGATTTATCCGGAGAATGCAGGCGAACGACGATTTCGTCCCAGAAGAGGAGAGTGACAGTGAAGGAGATGAGGACAAAGTCCCTGAAGTTCAAGAGTCTGAATCTCCTGAAGAAGCAAAGGTGTTGTTTGAAAGACGCATAAGAGAACGATTCATATACGGTTTGCTAGAGGTGAGTCTTGTTGCTCCGCATAAAAAAACTAACCCGAACAAATTTCTTGTCAGGGAGCAGATTATGATTCAGTGGACTGGGATGAATGGCTCGATGTAGAGGATGATAGAGATGCAGAAGAGCGATGGTTTGACAATGATTGACGGGAATTAGACATATTTAGTGTATTTTCGGTATCTTTCTGCCGGAATGCTGCTCCAGTAGGACGCAAACTCCGGCAGGGCTCCGGATGCTGAATCTTTTTGCTTGCCCTCATCCATCTCGTCGGCCCACCCTAAAGCACCTCAAGCATGGCTACCCAGGTTCATCAAACCCCAAGCCTTTCATCCGACATTCAGCGAGCGCTGCAGCAGGCCGTCGGCGAAGTCAATAATGCATTCACGCAGTCCCAGGATAGCCAGTCGTCAAAAAAGAAACGCGCTCGTAACGATTCAACCGGTGCAGTTTCAGTAGACGAGCCTCAGAAGAGGCAGAAGCGAAAGAAAAATACCGACGATGTCAATGCGTTAGCTGCGCAACTCAGTGGGCAAAGTGTCGAGGTGGAGAAGGAGAAAAACAAGAAAAAGAAAACCACCGACAAAGGGAAGGCAAAGGCAGTGGTACGGGACACTGTTGACACTCACAGTCCTCAGTTGGTGGAAGAAGCACCAGACACCCATTCAACGAGCTCAGTCGATTTTCTGAATGCTGTGGTTGCTGCTGCGTCTGCTACAGCAGACGCGCAGCACCTGGATGTTTCACCCTACCAGGCACATTCTTCTTACCAGGATCATCACATCATGCCAAATGTACACCACGATCACCCGCCACATCCTTACATGACGTATCCTCCTATGAATTTCCCTTTTCCTACTCCAGCACATCCGTACGGTCAGTCTTCGTCGCATCCTGCCAACCTTCTTCCCAACTTGGGATTCCCTCTCCCCGACTTCCAATTCGCGTCAAATGACGAGATTCTTCGTGCCTTGCAAGATCTTGACATGTCCAAACTTGCCGGCGTATTGAAGACATTGGGTGATGCAGCAGCGGCAGCGAATGTGCCCCTTGGTGTTCCCCCAGGGTTTATCCCGCCCCTGCCTGGTCATTCTAATATGCTACCCCTGCCTCAACCGATGGGACAACCGCCTTCTACCTCGGGAGCAATTTTGAATACTGTTCCCAAGTCGACGAAGACGACCCACAAACGTGTTTTAGACATGAGCCTTCCAGGACCCGATCATGGGAATCCAGATCATGCTCATATGTTAGCTAACAAGTGGATGAACGCAACAAAACTGGCCGAGATGGTTAAAATACAAGGCGAGTGACTTCCAGAGGTGGGGGACCATCCTTAATTTTCTACAATAGGCCTTGTTTACAAGAAGGGAAAGTTTTCTGCAATTGAAGAGGAACAACTTCGGGCTGCTATCGAAGCTTTCAAAACGGTGCGCTATTTATAACGCTTGTTGACGCGAATACTCAACATTGTGAATGACAGAGCCGGAGTCTCACAGATGATCAACTCCTTGACATCATCTTCCAAAAGAACGAGAAAGGGAAAGACAATGCGTTCTGGTCGGAAATTAGTGGGTTTCCTTGTGCCGTATGAAATGTCGGTCCAGTGTTAAGATCTCGATTAGCCTCCGCTCTCGCTCTACGCCCTATCATTGCTGTTTATCACCACGTTCGTAGGGCGTTCCATCCCAAGAAGCAGCAAGGCAAATGGATGCCCGAAGAAGATGCTGTTCTAAAACAGTATGTCATTTCCGCCTTTTTGATGTATTAGTGTATTCATATGCATGTTGTTAGAGCCGTTGCGGACCTTGGTCAACAATGGGAAAAAGTCAGTGAGATCGTAGGTCGAATGTCCTCCGATTGTCGTGACCGTTATCGCAATCACATCGCCAATCGCGAAGTTCGAGTGACGGGCGTGTGGACTAAGGAGGAAGAAGAGGAGCTGACATCAATTGTCACCGAGATGACAATACAACAGGGCAAGGACTTTGATAACGATGTCTTCTGGGGCAAAGTGAGCGACAGGATGGGGAATAGGCGCGGCAGACAACAGTGTCGAATTAAATGGTCAGCGCCTTCTATCCATGTCGAATATAATTTTAACTCTTCATCTTGCAGGACGGATTCGCTGAGCAAAACCGTCAAAAATGAAGGGCAAAAGCCACGTTGGAGTGCTCAAGATGCCTATATATTGGTCCATAAGTACGGCGGTAGTCTGCTCTCTGTTCCTATATGCTTAATTATGTTAACAGGGTCGACTCCATGAATGTTAGGGATGATACTGAAATCGACTGGAAGACGCTGCCCGATTCAGATTGGAATTTATGGAGTGCTCATTCACTCCAACGACGCTGGTTGACGATGAAGAGAGGAATTAAGGGGTACGAAGATATGACCCACCAAGGTTTGTTCTTCCAGGACCATCGAGTGATCGTTGCTTATCCTACCTGCAGAAATCATGGATATTCTCCGAGTCAAGAAAGCTCACCTTCCTCCTGCTTCAGCGGCACGTAAACGAAAAGTCACCAGCGCGGCAAACATCGATGAGCCAGCGGACCCAGAGCCTGGAGACGCGGGGCCAAGTGGTACACAAGAAGGTGCATCTGATGGCCAGGACAGAGATGCTGATGGTTCAACCGACGATTCGGATGCTTAAGTTTATTGCTATACTTATGAACACCATCGTACACTTATGGTTGCTATAATACTTCTCAACAAGTTCTGACTTTGAGCCAAGTTTGAGTTGAGAATTCACATTGACGTCCCATTGGTCAAACAACTCCTAGAAGACCGACACTTCCTTTCATCCCCCTTCCTCTTGCAGCAGCGAGGCTGATGCAGACGCAACTGAGTAGAAAGCCGGCGAACCTTGCAAACTCGTTCAATACCCTAGCATGGTAAAATAATGAACATCTTTACCTGAAAAATGCAACGCGAGATATGGATCTCTCCTCGTGGGGTGTACGCGAGGATGTGAATATGGAGCGCAATACAGCTGGTGTGACTGGGAATCGACTAGACGGATTAGGTGGTGGCGGCTGTAGTGGCGGCTGGTTTGCCAGCCTCGTCGCCGTGATGGTCGACGAGCTCCGCGAACTGGTGGAGGTCATTGCACAATCCTGCAGTTATCGGGAAACGCCGAAGGTGTTCTGGGCTGGTTGTTGAAGGTTGTGGGCACCGGGGCGTCTACTTGTCCATACCCGGCGGCCCAAACAACCATTACACACAGTGACAAAATACAATGACAGACTTCATGGCTATGCTCCACTAACATCTTGCTTGTTAGGACCCTCTTTCCGCGCGAATACCTCAAGCTCTTTTATCGGTCTCGAACGCACCATGAATCGCCCAGATGTTGAGGACATGAAGAGGATCGTCGACCGGCTCCCCCAAACAGAATCAGAACGCCGAATCGTTCGTCACTTGGTTATTCGCGACCCCAATTGCGGGGTAAGTGACGAATGGGTTGCCCCAGAGATGTTTTCTTGTCGTCACCTGGAGTCGGTAGTGCTCTCTGGGGTGACAGACACGTCTGACAAGACTATCGTCCATCTCGCACGTGAAAACTCCAATATACAAGGTCTTGACCTCACAGGGTGCAAGTACGTCACTGACGTGAGCATCATGGAATTGGTCGCGAAAACACCTCCTTTGCAGTGGCTGCAGCTCAGCGGGGTAGTACTCACTGACGCATCAGTCTCCGCTATCGCCAAGACCTTCCCCAAGCTTGTGGAGTTGGAGCTCAACGACCAACCGCTCATGACGGCTGTGTCTGTTCGCGACATTTGGTCCTACTCTAGGAAACTTCGCACCTTGACGTTAGCACGCTCTCCTCAACTAACGGATAGTGCGCTGCCTTCGCCGATCAAAACCATCACTGCCGCGGCTTCTGGGGAGAAGCCGCTACCCGTTCGACCTCATACCTGGCTTGATCAGCTTCCGCCTCTCATCCTACGTCATACTGCAATCGATCTTCGTGTGTTGGATCTGAGTCACTGCCCGAAGCTGACCGATGCGGCAGTTGAAGGCATCGTGGCACACGCTCCATTGCTCCGATCACTCGCATTAGCAGGGTGTCCCAACCTAACCGACAAGACCGTAGAAAGCATAAGCAAACTCGGTCTTCACCTCGGCAACCTTACTCTGGCACATTGTCCACAAATCACAGACAACGCCATCGTGTCTTTGGCTCGATCATGTACCGGGCTTCGATCTGTTGACTTGGCGTGTAAGCATTGTCGATCGTCCAGTCATACTGCATGCTGACAGAGTTGTAGTCTGCCGCCAGTTAACTGATATGGCTATATTTGAATTAGCGAGCCTAGAACACATCCACCGCCTTGTGCTAGTTCGTGTGCCAAAGCTGACCGACAATGCGATCTATTTCCTCGCGGACCATACTCCTTCATTGGAGCGATTGCACCTTTCGTACTGTGACCGCATCACGTTGAAGTCGTTACATCATCTCGTCCGAACTTGTAAGCGTCTTGTGCACCTTACTGCTACTGGGGTGCCTGGTGCCAGGCGCACCGGTGTCGGTCGGTTTTCTGACCCGCCTCCCGCGGTATGTCCCAAAACACTGGCACTGATGACGTAGATGCTCATCCCCGTGTCAACCCCAGGATTTGGACCCCGATCAGAAGTCCGTTTTCCGTGTGTTTAGTGGTCCGAATGTAGCGGCGCTGTGCAAGTTTCTTGACAAGGAGAAGTTGAGACGCGAACAGGCGGAGGCTCAGAACATTCCATTTGTTGCCCGATCGGATGATAGCATGGATCTGTATTAGAGGGGAACGTTATGAAGCTGTCGATGTTCAGGGTTGGTTGTGAATTGGAGCTTGATGATTGGTTGGTGCGCTATCATACCTTATGTTTCGTTATTCTTCGTCGTGTCAACAACTTACCTCGCATACTTAACGTGTTGTCGTGCTTCTACTAGGCCTCTACACTATTTCTATAATGATAAGACACATTGCGTAACAGTCAACGTGATTCTTCAGGTCTAGGGGCCGAACCTGACCGGTACAATTTCTCAGCGGAGATAAGTGGAGTGGTTCGCAGCTGTGCATGACGACTTACCATAGCACCACGCGCTTTATAGGAAGAGAAGGTTATATCGTCATCTGACTGGAATTTCATAACTGCGGTCGCTAAGGTTCTTCCAGCGTCTACTTCAATGGTCAACCCCAGGACCGTCGGCGCAATTGCTCAGGTTTTGTTCCTTGTCAGCCCGGTAAAAACCTACTGACTTCACGTATTCCCCTGTATCCCTCATTGTCGTGATTCAGTCATTCAGCCAATACTCAGTGCCTCTCAGCACTCTCAGCGCCGGCGCTGCTCACAGCCTCATGCCACGTCATCCGATCACGGCTCATTAATTTGGATCAAAGAGAACGTTCCCTTGAGAAATGTGCGTTCTTTGCATCCAAGGTAAGAGCATATGAATCAGATAGTATACTTAATTTTCTATAGCTCGGATGAGTGTAACGCCATTTAACTTCCGCTTCTGCCGTCCATCCGGTCGACAGGAGCCACGATAACATAATGAAATGGGTATGCCTACTGCAGTATATACATCCATATCGCATAGCATCAGTCCCAAGTACTAGTTACGATCTTATGTTAAGAAAAATCAATGCACGTGGGTATACGCGTCTGTGGCAAGCGATGAGTCGCGGACCGCAAATAAAGTTTGATCTCCGCCAGATCTTGGAAGACTTTGACCAGGTCTCTGACGTATACGTCTGTTTATACATATACACCCATTATTATTTGGCCTACATCACTTCCAACTGTTTTGGACTAATAATTGCATCATCTCCGCTACCTTCCTTTCCAACACCTATTTCCTTGTTACAACCGGACAGCTTGCAGTGCTCACTAACTGGCAGGGCAACGACCGCGGTCAAGAGCATCAATTGTCGGGCAGGTATAAGCTCGTCACGGTCGGGTTAACCTCTATAGTCATTGTAATTGCCAATTCGCCCTGACCGTCACCGGCAGTCCTGTCCGACTCCTGTCGCTCGCTGCAGGTCGTCTCCAACGTACTGTGTCTGGCGGGCAAGCCAAGAGGCTCCCCAAGGTCTGTCATCAGTGTTCAACACCTTCCACTGCCTGGTGCTTTGTGTTTGACGCAATTTCTCACATGTTCTTCATGCGCCCTCACAGACTCTTTTCAGGAATGGAGAATGGCTCTCCCGTAGCGCATTTAGCTCCCTCATCACGCACACGCACAACCTCTCGACGCCCGCGACAAAATACCCCTTCATCACCAACTTCCTTGCTGGAACGCCGGATAGCACATGGGACTGTTTTCACTTCTGAACTAGTCTCGCCGATAGAGCATCTGATGTCCCTCACAGATAATGCGTCTTCTATCCGAGAGATTTCGTCTCCAACGGGGTCCCATTCTATTCGGCAATCGCCACAGTTTGCCCGGCGATTTGTCCCTCTCACACCCATCATCGCATCCCCGTTGAGCACTCCCCCAGCGAGCATGACAACCAACGTTACCTTCAGCCTGAACTCCGACACAGAAGATGAAAGGGATGGAAAATTTGCGCACAGCGAGTCTGTTGCACACGTAGAGATGACTATTCCGACTCCAACTTGGATGTCCACACCTCCAACACCACCTCCAAAATATACCCATAGATCTTCAACCTCTGTGTCCTCGCGACCGCATTCGTCTTTCGTAACTCCCTCCGCCTCTTTTCCGGACCCTGCGTTTTCCAGCATATCTAAAGAGTCCTCGGAGCTGACCTTAAAACGTCGAGCGTCACTTCCTCCAATGTCTGTTTCGAAAGCCCTTACTGTCATTCCTCCCGCCCCACCGCCTTTGTCACTGACAACACTACGAAACAATCCCTCCAAACGGGGGACGAGATCGTCCGGAAGTCCGCTACGTGTGAGTAACAGTGAACACAGTGAAGAACAACCGCATCGAAGTGCATTATCTCAAGCAGCACTGCGGAAGAAACCATTGTTTCACATGCCGCAGGATAGCTCCTATAAGGAGGATGACGATAAGCTCGAGAAGTTGAACAGCTATCGTGAGAACCCTCCTGGAGGGGGCGAATCCAGCCCGGAAGCTGCCAATCACCCGCTTCAGGCGAAGGAGGATCTCATAGGAAATAAGGACGACGTGAGAAAATGTCACGCACTCTTGGAGTTGCTCTCCACGGAAGTCGGATACCTTTTTGACGTTAAGATTCTTGTTACTGTGAGTCGATCAGATTGACTAGATCTCGAGAGATTCATCTTGTTGCACGTTCTTTCAGGTATACCTTCGGCTCCTGCCCGGTTTGACGACTCGTCCACCACATTCCCCCTCCTCTAGCCTTGGGATGTCCCATTTCTCCCGTTCCGCCTCTCCTGCTTTCAATCCACCTTCGTCGAGCCCTGCTTTCCGCACGCAATCCGTTTACCACATATCAACCTCTATACCATTCTCTCCTTGTGAAAACATTCCCCCTGTTGTCAGTGGCCCGCCAGCACTGGTCGCTGCAATGAAGGAAAAGTCTCTGATGCGGCACATATTCTCTCCCGCTGACATTGACTTGATAACTCGGAATGCGGAGGAGATTCTTAAGTTCCATGAACACCTAGTTTATGAACTAAGGGCACTCGTTTCCCCTCTCGGCTTTCCGATGATTCTTGATGGGGCTAGTAGGGACGTGATGGGAATGCAGAAACAGTATACCCGGGGCCGCAATGTGGAGACGTCACGCTCAGCACTTGATGTGGTTGCCACGAAGTTCATTGAACGAGTAGGTGCCATGCGACGCTGCGTGTCCCCACAGTACTGAGTCTTCTTTAGGCACCTGATTTTCATCTGTACCAATCGTTCTGCTCTGGACATCCTGAAGCATTTGACCTTGTTCGAAAAGTCCAACAGGAGTTCCCAGCCGAATGGGTGGCGTTCGAGCAGCGATGTACCACCATGGCTGCTGAAATGCGCATCGATAGCTCGCTCCACTCTACCACCGACAAAGAAGCCGAAGATGATGATGCCACAGACGATACTCTCAGTGAAAACGAGCTGATTGCGAGAAGGCGACGACATTCGCTTTCATCATTAGACGCACCCAGTCGTCAGCAGAGTATTTCACGCGTCAGCTCTAACGTCAACATCAAGGCATCTATACTCAGCGCGTCTGAAAGCGGACACTCAGACCGTGGGCAAACTGGCAGAAAGTCGAAGCTCGTATTCATGGACTACCTCATCAAACCTGTTCAACGCATCTGCCGCTACCCCTTACTCCTTGATCAGCTCCTAGATCATCCACGAAGTGCAGGCGGGAGCGGCAGCTCACGCGAGTCAAGCTCCGTGTCTAATGCAGAAGGAAGATCGCGCGACGTCGAGGTCAATGTGGTGCAAAGTGCGCTGAATGCCATGCGGGCAGTGGCTAGTTCCGTGGATGAAGCACGGCACCAGCAGGATCTAGCAATCAAGTCCTCGCTCATTACCTCACGAATATTGCAGGGACTGGCACTGGTACCGGCATCTTACTCCAGACCTGCATCGCAAAATCTTTCTCTCGGTTTCCTGTCGTCCCTAGGCCCGTGTCATCTCGCGGGATCATTGGATGTGATCCACTACCACAGCCTCAATGCCAGTAGCAATGGCACAATTAAAGCCAAATATCTTGGGGCTTTCTTGTACCCTGGGGGTTACCTTGTTCTTGCCAAAGTTCATAAAGTTAGGACGTATGAGCCAAAGCATTGGTTTTCGTTATCGGGGTTTGACCTGGTCGACTCGACGACCGACGAAGGTATGTAGATTTCAATATATGAACGAACATACAATGTTTCAACCTCCTTTACTAGCCCTATTACCAAGTTGGTTTCGCCTTTCTGGACGAGGTCACATATTCGAGTTCGCAGCGTCTTGCCGCCGCGAGAAGGATGTCTGGAAGGCTGCTATTCACCATGTTCTCGAACTTCCTAGTGCATGGACGAGTGAACCGATATGCAGTTTTCGAGGTGACTCTAAAGGGGATTTCGTGCTGTCGCTGCTAGAAGATGCGCCGTACGAAGTGATCAGTCCTTTGCCCACAATCCAGTCCATTCCCGAGCTGGATAATGAAGCATCATCTAGCAGAGATGAGAACCACTCGCTCTGTGTCCGTTCCGATCCGCCGAAGTCAGGTCGGGCGACTTACAAAGCCGACCTATCTCAGAAATCTGACTCCAGTCATCAGCTTGGTCCTAGCCGTCGCTCGTCTACCATATCCAATAGGACGTATCTTAGCACATTGTCAGAGTCTGATACGATCCACCTTGTACGCGCCACTGCCCCCGCACGTGAGCAGGTCGATCGTGGACTTCTTGACGTGTTTTCGGAGAGCTGCCTCTCCGCTCGCTGCTATGCGCATACCCACGAAGAAGAGCTATTTGAAGCATCGAAGGTGTCACGGTCATTCTCAAGGTCAAGCTCAGGATTGACCATGGCTGGCGCTATGAGTGTTGCGGCGAAGAATCGTTTGACCAAGCGGGAGAGCGTGCTTGTCCCCAGGAGAAAAAGTTACATAGATGGCTTTGGTGACGTCCCTGCTGTACCTTGCATTCCACCAGCCAAGCTGGCCAAACGCCGCCAACCAACGAAGCTCAAGATCGTTGCCGTTTCAAGGGCTGCATCCTTGGATGGCGATGAAGGGAAACTAGAGGTTCCCCCAGAGTCGCCTTCCCCTATGTCGCAGTGTTCCTCTGTGTCCGTTTCTGCTCCGGGGTCACTTGCTGCTAGCCCTATCATCCCTGGGCCACTGTCCACACCCGCCTCGGTGCTGTCAGGTGTGACTCCTCGACCAGAGCCCGCAGCCCGGAAAGAAGCCTTTACACCCAAGCGGAGCCGTTCCATGGTCGAGAATGTCCGAGTCCTGTTCTCGCGCTCTACATCGCCAATGCTTCCCCTGTCTTATCAGCCATCTGAATCGAGCAGTGGATCAACTACACCAAGCCTACTCAAGTGGTGGTCGAAAGGGACACTTCGTAGAAGGGTCCGAAGTGCGCCCGATGCCCCACTCGAGGAGCTTCCCTCAGATGCAACAACCAAGTCTCTTAATAATCCAATTCCAAGCTTTCACCCTTCCTTGGCGTCCGCGGATCGTCCAATGTCTCAACCTGATTTGATGCGCTTAAGTCAGTTTCCACAATCTGCTCCTGGTTCATCTGCTGGGGATTTCGGGGTTGGAACGTCAACTCCAGTGCGATTGAGGACGTTGTTTGGATCGCACAGTCTCCACCGCCGCTCGACCACTGCGACGTCAGTTTCATCATCCCCAGGTAGCCAGGAGGGAGGATTTACTCCACGGACTGTGCGCATGCGCCGCAATCTTTCGTTTTTGTCACGACTCACCCCCATGACACCGGATACTGGCCTGCAGAGTTCATGATCATAAACCCATACCCCTTTCACGGATTATCATTGACTGACTTCATTATTGTATAACTATTCATCGCCGCATATCTTATCATACCAGCATCAATTCATACACTCCCTTTTATTTCATTCTTTTCATTATCTCATGTCGCTATGGTCGTCACGTACCACGACATACTGTACACATAGGAATACATTGATCGCAATGGCGTTGACTCCGAACCGCCGCGTGCACGTGATTAGACCAGGTCAGTCACGTGTGGACGCGCCGCCCCGTTCGCTTCGTTTACTTGTGTCCTTTCATCATCTCTCCATGAATATCTCTCTTAATCTATGGATTTAAACAGCTCCCCTCGTAAACAAATTCCATTAGCCCGTGGGGATGAGACACCTCGTAAACCTTCCGCTCCATCTCTGACCAAACGTGTCTTCTATTGCGGGGTTGTGGTTGAGGGATGTGATAGTGGCAGGAGGTTGCCCGAAGGTGAGCGGTGCTGATGACGCCTGAAGAGTACAATTTGATTTGTGCAGATGTCCAAGAACTAGTTCTATCTCTAGGAGACCCCTGGTTGAGTCAGAATGATAGCCACATTCTGCCTTCCGCAACAGACACATCGTTCTCAGAACACCACCAGTCAGTGAGTAGTACCTGCTAACATTTGTCTGCAAAGGCGAGACGCTTCGCTTGCTCACACTCAGATGTGGTCGTTCTCCTTCGTGTCTTAGGATGGATTGCAACGTAAACGCGCACTTACAGATTCAACGGCTCTAACTGATGTGGTCAACGAACTCGTCAATACTGAACGATCGTACGTCAAGCGACTTCGAATACTGAAGAACGACTATGCAGACCCGCTACGACAATTCTCCCGGAACAAGAATACCGCAATCTTGCCTCCGTATGAGGCCAAAACGTTGTTCGGGAATATCGACAATTTTCTCCCAGTCAATGAGGCTTTTCTACTGGATCTCGAGAAGATGGTTGCACCCGACGGTCCCACAACAGTTGGGGGTGTCGGGGATGTTACCCTGCGACATTTCAAAGATATACGAGGGTTTGAACACTATAGACAGTACTACGTCAAGCGAGAAGAAGCCCAGTCGATATTTGAACGCGAGATGATGAAGAAATCATCCGGTTTTGCCGCATATATTGACGTAAGTGTTGATGCGACCCTCTTGGGGATGCTAATCAGATTTTTTGCTACTAGCGAATCAAGTATTCGACCGCCGATACCAGGAATCGCGTTGGTCTGCGCGAGCTACTCATGGATCCTGTTCAGCGGATTCCGCGATATACCTTACTCTTCCGCACTATGATCAAGTACATGGCACCCGACGATCCACAGCGCGCCAGATTGGTAGAAGCTGATGAAATTGCCAGCAAGATCGCTCTTGCGGAAACAGACGAACAAACCAAACGAGCAGCAATTATGCATTGTCTTAACGCAACAGTGGATGGGTTTCCTCCTGGCTTAATTTCGATTTCACGACGGTTCATCGATTGCATTGATGTCGATGATATCGTACAAGATAGCCCAACGTCTGCATCCAACTCCGCCTCTAGCCTCGCTCTTAACATGCTGCATTGTACCTTATTTCTTTTCGACGACAAGTTGATGATCGTCAAGCGACCTGGCAACGGCGAGAGAAGTGGTCGTTCGCTAGCTGGTTTGGACGATGTTGACAAACTCGCGAAGACCGGCGGTTTACCATTGCGCATGAAGAAGAGTGGCTTGAGTTGCAAAGGTGTCATTGATTTACCCGACATTGTCGCTGCTGACGTCGGTGGTGCTGGTGAGTTATCATCCGTTGATTGCCACCTTCAGTTTTGGTCATCCTTTCAGACTTTCACGTATATATCGAGAATCCACCTCAAGACCAAAGTGATCGTTGGTCCGGTCGCTCGTTCCGTTGTCTTTCTGTTGTTTTCCCTCCTGCGCCAGTAAACCTCGATCCTGTTCGAACTACCAACGAGAAGGACCGGTTCCTCGAGAATCTATGGAATGCTCAGGCGAAATATAGGACTAAGTCAGGACAATCCGTTGTCTTGTGCGCTGATGAGCGTGAAGTAGAGTCGAGGGGAGGAAGAGTTTCTATGGCTCGTACTTACTTCAATGTATACCAACGAACAGCCTTTTTGCAAGAGCCTAAAAAGGTGCGTTTCACATTTGTGCGCTGGCCATTCTATTTACATTGCCAACGCGTGCAGACCAAGATCGTCATGCATATAGATACGTTGGGGACCGCAGACCCCATTCCTTTTGGAATGGATGGGCCACCATACGTGGTGGTCAGAATCCAACCCATGGCGGGGGAGATTTCGCGATATACAGTTACCTCCAGCGATCCGACGGATGAATCTGAGGAAGACATTGTTCAGACCGCAAGGATTCCAGGTCGCATCGTCCAAACAAGTTCGTGCCCAAATCTTGCATTCCTTTTTGTGATGACCGAGAATTACATAGTCCATCAATACGGGCTGTTCAAGTTCAAAACTGGCAATGACTCCCGTCCTGCCACCCCAACCGCAAGCTCAAAGTCTCGGGCACATATATTTAGCCTGGACGCGATCTCGAGAAATATATTTAACGCCATACCAGGTTCTTCCAAGGGTGATTTCTTCGGTGGTTCCATAAGTAGTCATCGCCGGTCGAAGTCGTCTGTCAGCCGCTCATCTATCTACACCCAAACAACAACGACAGGCGACGGAAGTTTGACCAAGTTCTCTCGTCGATCCAACTCAACGGCTACTGCTCCAACTTCTCTGGCAGACGATGACTCTCTCTATGCTAGCAAATCTTCGAGTTCGCGCAGAAAATTGGTCAAAAGAGGACATTCGCCGGGCACTGGTCGTTCCTCTCCACTATCCCGGCCGACGTCTCCGTCACGGGATAGTTCCAGAGCATCATTCTACAGCGATGGAGAGGAAGAGGTACCAGTTCGCCAGGACCCATCTGACCAAGATTTATCAATGCGTCTAGAACTCGCACGACGCAATAGTCAGAATCAGCACGGAAAGCAGACCGCGACGCCTTCGTTGGATAAACCAACAGAAGCGACTATTTATGAAGGTAGGGCAGAATGTGGTATTCAAGTTTTGTGGACCTCATCGATACAATGCAGATGATCCACCTCAGCCTTTACGTCCCACGTCCCAAGCCTCCACAGTAAGGGACGCAGCAAGTCAGCGATCGACGACTCCCCGTCCTACGTCAACGTCTCCAGACAGAGGGACACGGCCATCTAATTCTCGATTTGGTCCTCGTAGCATCTCCCCATTGCCACCGAAGAGTCCGACGAGTACTGCACCCAGTCTTCCATCCATGGATGATGAGCTTGCCTTAGAAGCTCACATAGACGCTTTTCAGGACGATTCATCCCTCATTGAGGATGATGTTCCATCTCCGTTGCCACGCAGTAGGCGTCAGCCATTTGTCGCGAGTGGGAACATGGATTCCACGCCGAGACCGACCAGCTCAACACCAAGCAGCGTGGAGCCACTCTCAATCAAAAAGAAGCCATCGACCAGGTCTAGTACATATACTCCAAGCCGTAAATCATACACAAGAAATTCCCCGCTGTCCAAAACCACAGCAAGGATCGTGTCTCCGCGCAAAGTTTCACCTCAAATTCGAACCACCCGTGTTGCACACACTTCTCATTCCGCCCACGTTGACCATGCAGACGAACTGTTGCGAATATCCCTGTCTACCAAAGATGATGTACGTACACAATTCCGTCAACTTGTTAACAACCTCATAGACACATACAGGTTGAGTTATCACATCGTGCCATTAAACGGATGAAATTGGACCTGCAGGAGATTCGATCTGGTGATGAATCAGCGAGTCTCGATGAATCATGGAGGTGCTCTTCTCCTGATAAGTCACTTGCTCGTACCCCGCAACGAACCAATCCCCCGCCCATTGTGCGCGAATTTATAGTTATTCACGATTTTGACGTTATAACTGATGTTTATGGACTTAGACCAGGGAAGCGCAGCAACGGCTAGACGAGATGAGGCAATTAATAGGTAAACGTCAGCAGGAGGGTACCCCTCGCAGTCGACCACGTAGTTTTGCACCAGAACTATTCACGCCTGGACCATCTGCAACACTGGGCACATCGAACGTTGGCCAGTTGAGCGAGTCTGTTGCTGATGCTGACAAGCTCTTGGCTTCTGCCTTATCAAGCCATGAGACGTTGCATCAGAGTCTTACGCAAGTGGTGTCTGATTTCAAAGAGGTACGATATAATAATATCTCTCCAAGCCGTGACTCACGTTTTCTGCAAAGAAACTACATGAATTGGAGAAGGCTCGCGTAGAACTTCAGAACACGAAACGTCAATGCGAACTTGTAAAGAGTCTTCTTGCAGATGCTACCGCAGAAAAGGAGATCATGTACGAGGTCGGTATCACGCATTATCATACAAATGCTAGGAGCTCATCGATATCCCAGGCGTTCAACGAAGAGCTAGACGCTATGTATAACGACGCACATCTCCCGGATGACGAAGCTTGGGCCAACATGACGGCTGATCTTCGTGAGACGAAGGAATCGCAAAATGCACTCAGAAAGGAGAACTCGCAAGTGTCGTGTTTTCCGTTCCATTTATCCTCGATTAATTTTTTCCCTATAGGCAACTGAAAAGGAGGCTAGCTGAGGTCGAATCTGAAAAGGAGGAGTGCGTTTTCGTTTCACTTCTAAATACTCGACGTAAACCAATTTCTTTAATTCCAGGTGGGGTGCATTGCTACGGGCACACGGACTTATCCCTTAGCTCAGGGATCATCTTATTCATCTGTTATCATTTGCTTGTATATTGTTATCATCTCTGCACGCTGTCATGTTATCCTCATCACCTCATCCAGCAAACGTACGATCTGAAATATTATTGCCGATCTGATGAATTTGTGTGCCGTCCAACAAGTTGAACGATTCAAATTGTTAGTGTGCGTCACATAGGCAATGATGCAATGGGTTTATAGTTCATTTTATTGCAACTCTTAACAAGTCCCTGTCGATT
>QFEX01000407.1:31710-64468 GCA_003316505.1 Suillus alpinus
GATGATTGTGTCCCGTGTGAGAGAACACGCGGAAAGGTCATTGGGCGCGCTTGTACTTAGCTCACGCTTAGGACTCGCATCTTAACTTAATGGGCGCGGGTCCCCTATTGACGCCCGAGTCGTCAACCTCTCAAACCTCTCAAATTGCACCTCGTTTGGGCTGTGCGTTACACGCTCGTAACAGCACTATATCTGATTGCCGTCGAGTACCTGAATAATGTACCTTTTGACTTGATCCGTACTCGTGTTTACAATGTGGTATATAATACGGTGGGTGCAAGGTAAATGACATTGGCAGCAGGATCAATCCAGAACAAAATCCAGATATACAAGCCGAGGCAGTACTTTAACAGGTCTAGCGTACAAAATGCAAAGGGACAAATGAATGGTGCAGACATGTATGCTGGGTAAGTGCTTGTGTAGAGTCAAGAGACAAAGAATATGCATGGGTGGCACAGAGTAATTGCAGCAAAAATCGAAATGACACGAAAACCGATGCAATGTGAAACGTGAGAGCGTATAAAGGTTCATGATACACGAGATGCAGTGACTTTTGCGGACAGGCCCTGAACAGCCGAAGTCTTGAATCCAAGTCTTCTCATGACGGCTAGAAGATCAGCCCTCTGCACGGGTTTAGTGAGTGAGGCGGTAAATAAGCTGCTGTCGTTGGAGTCGGCAGTGCTGTAGGCGCTGACAGCAACTATAGGTGTGTTGGAATTCTTGCCATTGGTTGTCTTGATGTATCGAGCAGCACCCTCACCATCAACTGCAACTGATGTCAGGAAACAGGCACACTAGACGAAGCGCATCACATACCGACTGGCATGTGTAAATCCATGAGGATGCAGTCAAATTCTAACGAAAAATCAGAACATAGAACCATGATGCGGACGTCAAGAATACTGACTGATGTCACCCATAGCAACGCTCATGGCCTCTGACCCATCCGCAACCACGACGACGCGACAGCCAAGACGAATGAGAAGCGTCTCGAGAATTTTGGCAGTTATTGGGTTATCCTCGGCGAGTAAACAAGTCACCGCACGGTCGGTGGGATCGGGTCCCTTCTTCAAGTCGATCGAGTGGACTGATGAAGGAGGCGTGTCAAACTGACTCGAACTTTGCCCCGCCGACGAGGGCCAATGATCAGAGCCAGAACCCTCACCAACACTACTAGAAACGGACGCCTTGCGCAAACGGCTCGGCATCGTGTTCCTCCGCTCCACGCCATCCAGATGGTTCAGCTTGAAGCGCTCCAATGCTCCAAATTCAGACGGCTTGCGCGCGTGACTCCCGCTACTACTGGCGGGTGTCGAAGGAGGCATACTTGCTCGTGAAGGAGATGAAGCTATGGATGAAGTAGACGTTGAGGGCGAAGGAGGACCCTGAGTAAACGACTTCTGATCTAGAGCTGTCACTACACTGGGCGGCTTCTTGAACCTCTGCGAGGTGCTCTTCCTCCTGTTATGTGAGCCTACTGGATCGGACAAGGTATGTGTCATCGGGGCCAGTTGATCAGTCTTCAATTTGCGAATAACATCGTCATTCGCTTGTTTTAAGACCGGTAAGTTCTTGAAGCTGAATGACCCAAAATCGTCACTAGCAGGCGACGGCGCTGCATCGCGACTGCCCAGCAGTGGTATAGGCTGTGCCGGGGGAGGCAGGGTAAGCGACGGGCTATCCATAGGGTTCGAGATAGCGATATCCTCCTCGTGGAATAACTGAGGTATTGCCCCACGCGGATCGAAGTAATCGGTTGATTCAGGATCAGAAACTTGAGGAATAAATGCAGCCTCTGTAGACGTGACTTTGTCCCACTCTATGCCCTCAAAGAAGGGATGCCCCTTTACTTCATCTGCACCACCAGCCCCAAGACGGACGGATGGGTCTATGCACATCAGCCGTTGCATGAGATCACGAGCCTCGTCGGAGAACTCGACCCAGTCCTCGTGCCACTCGATGTGTCCAGAAAGAATATTCTCGAAAACCTTCTCTGGCGTCTCCGCATGAAAAGGAGGAATGCCGTATAAAAATTCGTAAGTTATAACGCCAAGAGCCCACTATGCGATAGACAGATCAGGAACGTGTAAACGCGCAAGGCAAGAAAAAGGCACCAACCCAATCCACTGCAGCATCATCTCCACGAAGACCAAGGATAGTTTCTGGAGCAAGGTAATCTGGCGTACCAACAAACTTCTGCTCTCCCGGGGGCGTGTGACCACCCGAGTATGAGCGTAAGTCGGTCGTCAGTTCCGTGGCAAATGATTGCAGAGGACTTTCACCAGCCCTGCTTCGGCGTGAATGATGGTTATATATAGATTCCGATCCGGATTCGCTTGCGTCATCTGTAGAAAGCTGATAAGGCGAGATTCCCTGGCGTGGCACTGGATGTGTTCCCTGGCTAAAATACGAACCTCCACCAATAGTTTCGGTTGAAAGTAAGGGTGATGAGAGAAAGCCGGAGTCAATCGAAGGTGGTCGTGAACGTGAATCGTATCTTGTGCGATGACGCATACCCATGCCCATGGGTCCTTCGCGCGTTTGACGGCCAAGGAGACCAATCCTACTCAAACCGAAATCAGTGAGCTTCAAGTGACCGTGCTGGTCGATCAGAAGGTTATCTGGCTTCAGGTCACTGCGAAAACGATGATAAGCATGCGCCACTTCAAATTTTGTAGAACGTACCGATGAACAACACCACGCTGGTGGAGATACTCAAGCCCCAGCACGACTTCAGCAATGTATTGCTTCGTCCACTCTTCGGGGAGCGAGCCCAATGACTTGATGAGTGCGGCACAATCGCCACCATTTAAATACTCCATAACAAGATACAAGTTTTCCTTGCTCTGGAATGTGAAGTACAATTTGGCGACGAACGGCGACTCGGCCTGCTTCATAAGAATCATGCGCTCCGCCTTGACATTCGTAATCTGGTTCTTCGCAATCATATCGGCCTTCTTCAGAACTTTGATAGCGTAATAGTCTCCAGTAGCCTTCTTCTTCGCGAGGAAGACAGATCCAAAAGCGCCTTTGCTAATAGGCTTGATGATGTCAAAATCTTTGATAGAAGTCGGAGTCGATCTTGATAAAGGAGCTGTAGACGATTGACGAGGAGATAGAGGGACGTTTAACACTGTAGGACTGAGTATGGGATTCACCGTAGAATGACGGCGATGTCCGCGTCGTGTAGTGGGGGCATCTCGAGGAGATATACTGGGTGACAGGGGCGGGGTAACCAAAAGCCGCGGTTCGAGAAGGTTGCTGGCCGATCGTCGGGTTCTAACGGTGGCATTCCCTGGTAGGGTGTCGTTGAGGTCCATGTATGGAGGCTGATCGTCGGGAGATGGAGATGCCGTGATTGGGGCGGCCAAAGCAAGAGGCGAAGATATGGATGACGGCGTGGACGACCTTGTAGGCATCTTGTTGATGATTTGCCACATCGGAGGAGCAAACTGAGGCACGGGAGCAGAAACGGCGGTGCGACTAGCGCTTGGGGTAGCGATCAGCAGAGGAGACGCGGAAGCCATGGGAGTAGGCTCGGAAGACAGTAGTTCTTCAGATTGGTTGGTTGGATGATCGTCGTCGAACGGTGCCTCTACGTCTTCGGGAATAGGTAGAATCAATGGATCAATTCCATCGTGGTATTCGCCCTCATCTTCACTTTCGCTACTCTCACCTGCCTCGACAATCGCTAGACTTTCGGTGACTTTCTCCTCCCATTCGTGCCAGATCTTCTCAGAGTACTTGATGGTGTTCTGCATCCGAACGACATTGTCAACCTTCTGCCTCATGATGCGCTCCACGTCTTCAGCAAGCTGAGAGAGAGCATTATCCTCGACAGGCGGCCGACACCATGTCCGAATCTGGGTCATCTTCCGCTCCGATCCTGGCGAAAGCAGCCGCTGACGCTCGATTGGTTCCTTCGACTCCTCCTCCTTCAAAGAAGGCATGGAAATCTCAGAAGCAACCTGAAGAATATCGTCAAGTGATTCCATCAACCTGCGCTGTGCCTTCTTCACGCTCAACCTCTGCATCTTATCCCTGCGGAACAACTGCAGGGGACTGGGTATGCTCGGCGAACTTGAATGCGTGAAAACGGGGACACCTCTGTATTCGGGGGGCGAAGTCGGGGAAGGGGTATCCATGGCAGTCATGATGTCTCGAATCGTGTTCTTTAGCTCGCCAATAGACTCATTGCACTCGACAATCTCAGCTTCAAGCCGGTGCACTTCGACGCAGGTCTCGCTATGCTTCTCGAAGTACCACTGCGGGATTTGACACTCGCATATGCGACACAATATGGGCTCCGTAGAAATTGGCTGCGTGAAGGGAAAGGGCGTCAGTGGCTCGAGTCCTGCGCGGTCGGCAAGCCGTTCGTTCGGTGGCTCTTCAACAACGGGTTCATCTCCAACTTCACCGGATTCTAGGACAATGGAGGGTGAAGGATAATCCCATCGTGGGGAACCTACTGGCTTGGCAACCCACATCGTGTGAGACGGTTGAGCGTCCTCACGGTCGATCATGAGCATGCCTTTTCCCTCCATTTGTTGGTAAAGAACGCCAGATATTGAAGCATCATGATCGCCCTCCGGTTCAACTTGAAGCCCGAAGCGCACCTCTACAGTATGCGAATCATCCTGTTGTAGTTGATAAGTCGCATCCCGAAAAACGGAACAATCTGCAGGAGCGAGAAGACGTGAAATTCTGGTTCCAGCAAGTTCCGATGGCTCCGTCCTAAGCGCAAAAATATGTCAAAAAGCCGAATATCCCCGGAAACAAGTTGCTTACCCAACAACAACTCTCCATGCATAATTGACCCAAATAAAGTGATCGCCGTCCAGACTTAGTTCCATTACAATGTTTTGGTTCTGTGCAGTCTCCGCTTGCAGACGTAACCTTTCGGTAGCCAGGACGCGCGCAGATTCATTATGCTCAACGGCTTTCCGCGCCGGCTGTTCTGGCGTAATAGACGAGAATGAAAGATCTTTTGAACCGTCATCTCTGGAGCGCCTCCCCTGGCTCGTCGGTCTTGTCAGCCGAAGTCGGCTTTCATCATCGGCCGTCAAACGTAGCTCCTCTTGACGGCTGCGGGCAGTGGGTGTAGGCGCGGGAGGATGCTCGTCGGGTGGCTTCAAGACAAACATCAGGGGCTCGTCTTGCTCGTCCTCATTATCATCGAAATTCCAGAATTGCTTTTCGGCCTCCCACCATTCGACTACACGGCTGAGGCTGGCAACGGCAAGTAGGACTTGCACATACCAGTTCCGCCCATGCCAGTCTGGATGATCATCCCACGCCTTACCAATAGTTTGTACCCGCTGAACGAGTGACTCGCAAACTTTGGGCTGGGCTGTGAGTGAGGCTGTTGACATCTCAGTGACATCTGTTGCTACGCCAATGAGGTCATAGAGCGCAGTCATGATGGGATCAATAGGGTCGTCCACTAGTATGCGGGAAGAGCGACGATTGATGGAAGATGGCAGGGGAATGGCCTCAGAAAAGCTACTGTGGGTTGTGGCCGGTGGAAGTGGGGATCGGGATCGGGAGGTTGAGCGAGAACTCTGACCGGATTTGACTGGGCGGATGGGAATGTGAACGCTGCGTGAAAGTCTACGGGAAGATATACTCTGAGCGGGCCATGCCGTGGGAGGCATTGCATTAGACTGCCTGCGAGGATTGATAACGTCTGCGAGCGTGGCAGACGCAGTAATGGGGCTAGGAATATGGTTACTGGAAGACGGTGTGGAAGCAGATTTCTCCCACGGCAAAGCTGTTTGCCTGCGTAAGGAGGGACTGAGGGAAGAGTTGGATGCTACAAGGAGACCGGGTGATGAGACCCGATGAGTCAGAGAGGGAACCTTTGTACTGTCGTCCTCTGGAAACGCACGTTGTCGACTATGACTTCTTTCTTGTTCAAGCTCATAGCCACTGTCAGAATAAGTATCAGCCTGCGAAGCAGGCCGAGGATCCGAAGAGTGGTATACGAAGGCCTCGCGAAGAGGCTCTGCGTCACCGTACTGAGAGTCACGGTCGAAGTCCCGATCCCGATAGTCACGATCGATGTCGCGTTCTTGGTCACCATCGCGAAGTCTCTCTTCGAAGAAAACGGTGATGTTGTTAATCACACGACGCAACTCCTTGTCACAATCTGCTTTGGCTGTCTTGAGACGACGAGTGACATGTCGCCTGACGAAAGGCATGGAGACGGTATTTGAACCAGAACCATAGGAGGTGCTACTATTTGACTGAGAAATAGGCTGTGGTAGCACTGACTCTGGAGCGAATACGAGGGGACTTGGGGGTTGGCGACGATGAATGCTGGCAAAATCAGACATGTAGGCCTGTCAGACAATGCCAGGCCAGTGTGCTGGAAATAGACCCAGAGGATGCTAGGAGGCTGTAAGTGATAGTCAGACTGGGAGAGAAGTATTTAACTGACTTAGAAAGTGAAGAGAGAGATGATGGTGGTAATTAAAGGTCAAGTCAACATGAGGAAGAATTGCAGGCAATCTGATTCTGAAAGTGTGAAAAGGAGGAGTGGTGGAGAGAGATCAGGAGCGGAATCGTTTGAAACCAAGCTCAGTCCTGTCTAGAAACAGCTTAGACGGGTTCAAATAAGTATTCACGACAATCCGTTACACTACTACCAATCCAATCCAATCCAATCCCATCCTATCCCACTATAATCTCGCCCTTTGAACGGACTACGCCCAATCCTCGAATCGCTCTCTAGCTACGGAGCTTGATAACTTAGTTCAACTTTTAGTGCAATATTGGTGACTGGGGGTCCCACAGCCCATCTATTAGTATTTAGGCAATCTCCGACCCCGTGAGAATTATACCCACCTACTCGGAATTACATAATTTCCGCCGTCCCTCTCCAGTTCTGCCACAACATCACACAGACCGCATGCTATCGCCTTTTCGCGCCTTGTCCCGACAGTGTCCGCACCCAAGGGCCTGTGTTCCTCCTGTATCTAGATCCTTCCATTCACCTTTACAGAATGACCAGAATCAGTTGTCCAATATCCTCGAGGAGCTCTCTGACCCAAGCACATCAGCAGGTCCGTTACAGTCTAAAGTTTACCAGCCCCTCATCGATCTATTTTATTTAGCAAACAACCCGAGTGCAACGTGGACGCAGCAGGGCGTACGCAGGAGGTTTGACCATAAACTGGTCTGTCAACAAAATTATTCGTTTCACATGTTATGGCACTCATACACATTTCAGTTCATAAGACCTCATTACTTCTCTCATGACCACCGATTCAAAGGCCCTCCGCCATTTCCGAAACGACCTCTCATTGGTCCCGGCAGAAAACAAGCGAAGCAACAGGACGTCTTTTACCGCCTGGGCGTCGATCCTCTACAAGAGGCTTCCAATGATGTCCTCTTGAGCTCTTTCGTCACCGAAATGGGAAAAATAAAGCACCGCGCTGAAACTGGTCTCACCACAAAAAGCCAGCGCAGGTTAGGCAAAGCCATCCGTCGAGCGAAGATGATGGGCGTCATACCCGTACTCAGTAGTGCAAGGCTTCCTTGGAATTAATATTAATCATTACTTCACTCTTGCCTGTTTATCCGCATCTACTCTCGCTAATTTACCAATACCTTTTCGTTCACCCCTTACATTAATCGATGCAAGGAACCGTCTAGCTGAGCGACAAGTCAATTTACTTCTCAGCTGTCTTGTTCCCTCTTGGCAGATGGGCCGCCCTCACAAGTTTTGCCCTCTCTGTCTTGAACGTTAAACACCTACGGCCTGAGTCTATGACCTCGTCCCACGGTACTGTGGGCGTTGAGGATGCTATTGCGTATGATAAAAAATGGTTTTGGTATCACTGCCCTGAAGACAGATGACACCACAGCTGACCTTTTTCTCTGCTTTTGGTTGTAGAACGGCGACGGGGCCTATGCTCGCGTCCTTACCGCCAGTTCGGAGGAGACCGTACTGGAAGCGATACCGCGTCGATGACTCCACTCTGTCAGTGCTTTGACAGCGGTTGATTGTACTCTGCGGCAACGTCCACGTGCGCGCGGATTACTTGTTATTACTAAAAAGGAACACTGTATTCTAACACATAGTCTGATGAGCTGACAGTACCACGGTCCACGGGAGACTACCCGTACATACGTACCCGCACTACGTGATCAGCTACTTGTTTGCGTATCGTGACCATTCAATTGTCTGCCAGATCCCGCCCACCCGATGTGATCTCGCCAGCATCCGAACCGACGCTCGGGCCCAGCCCTCACGATGCCTGCAATAGACGAAGCTGGATTCCAGTTCACACAAGCTGCACTCGAAGTTCGTCTTTTCGTCCCTGAACGCCACTCGGTGTCGAGGGTCTTACTGTCAGAGTGCACTCAGCTATTCAGAAATAGCTCGACTATCTATCTGAAAATCCAAAACCTTCTGGTCGAACTTAATTTCACATCGCCGCGATAGGTAAGCCATGATGCATCATGAAGTGGCTACACAGCCATGTGACAAAACGGAAAGCTCTTCTCTGTGGGGCTATTCTCGACTTTGGACTCTTGGCTTCTTTCTTCATCACGCAGAACTCCGCGAGTTGACTGCAAGCCTGAAATGCTTCTTCTGAATGACACCCATGGGAATGCAAAAGTCCGGCAGAAGAGAATCTATAGCTCGGCCAGCAACATCGTACCCAGGTTCTGCACCACCTGGTCCCCAATTGCTTTTTCCACCGCTTCCTCCAAATGTCGCTTTGGATCTTGTTTCCCTACATGCCGTGTCTTCAGTTTTTCCGCAGACAGGGTTGATTCCTCTTGCACGGATTTGTTATATGCCTCAGACAGCGTGAGCATGGACTTCAGGGACGAGGATCGTCAGTATTAGAAAGTAGACGAATATGGATAATTCACCTTTATAGCCTTCTCATTGCTTTCCTTGTGTGAACAAAAGTCCCGCAACTTCAAACCTTCAGTCCAGTTTCTCTTGTGTAGGTTCATCAACATTGATTGTTCCAGCTCCGTCTTGCGGTAATTCACGGCGATCGAATAGTAGTGCCTATTCAGTCCGTGTACGAGTGCCTGAATCGACGGCTTGTTGATGAGACCAATGTTGGATGTCGTCTGTCGTGGTTCACGGCCGATGATGACGGTTTGAGGGTTAATTAATCTGAATGCGTCAATGACGACCTTCCCTTTGACGGACTGAATAGGATCGATGACAACAGCAACACAACGGTTCTGCATGCGTTCAAACGACTACAGGAGGAAATCAATTGCGAATGCATGTCATAAGCGAGGCGGGGTACTTCTTGTGTGTTGATATCAACACTCGAAAGCCAGCATCCGAACCCTGGATGTGAGTGGTACCACCCTACCACCATCTCCGGCCTGAAAGCGCATGTGCATCAGCGCGCTGCTAAGTTAGGGTAGATGCTCCACTGACCGTCCTGTCTGCTTCAACATGTCGAGCATCTTAGTTTGGAAGACGTGATCGACCGACTCGACGGTCACGGTGGTACCAGACTGTGGCATGGCGAAGACATCCACAACTTGCACGGTATATTCATCGACAAACTCTCCGAGCATGAGGCCCATAACCTCCATTGGAACACCAGCTCGGCCATGTTTCAACATCTGACGGATGATAAGCATATCTCTTGATGGTCCTTGTAAACGCCTCACCTTTAATAGTGCTAGAGATGAAATGTGAATGACTTCTCCGCTGCACCGATCATAAGGCAACACATTAATCAATATCACAAGTGGAACTCACCTATCAGGTACTGCTGACTCTGGTGGAGGACCCCGCATTCCACGAAGCTGACCACCCATCATTTCTGCGAGACCTTCCATGCCTTCCATGTTAGTGAATATTCAAGTGAAAGACAGTTACGTTCGCTGACGCGTCTCGCGAGTTTATTTGGTTGTGTTTGACAACAGCCTCAGAAATTAACAAGGGTAAACACTACATCTTCGAGATCGGTTCAGTCCGCGTCTAAAGGACCGACAGGTTGGCTAGGTCAAGTCGATGGTATTGACGTTCCCACGGCCTCATGCCCACCAGTGAATTGTCGCAGGCTCTGAATCCTTACTTTGCACAACCAAGGCCCAGGTCTTCAAACACCCAAAATCAATTCCAGTCTGTTCAGCCAAGCCAAGCACATGAGCCACATCACAGCGAGCTTGAGCTTGCCATCTCGGAGCACCAAAGGCCACCCGCGGCATCAACAACGCCGCCTCAGTAGGTAATGTCATTTTTTCAATAATCAAGCTGATAGTTGTCTAGGAATCCTGCCGTTCGTCTTGCCAACGCATCATCCAGTGGCGCTCACCCCTTCCAAATAGTTATGAATTATTTAAATTCAGCACGGGAGTCGCAAGAGATAGAACAGAAACGGAGACTCGCATGGGAACAAGAACAAGAGGCCAAGTACACACTACGGCAGGCAGAAATGGAGCGCCGAATGCTCGAGATGCAGCAAGAGCTTGGTGCACTCAAAGCAAAGATTGCTTTTGGGACCCCGAAAGTACCGGCTGCTTCGCCCTCAGTACAGACGCCTCCCGAACAACACCACACGCCAATTACCTCGCCTGTGTTGTCCCATTCTTCTACAATCGCAGGGAGCCATACATCCCCTGATCCAGGACAACCCACGCCACCTTCTGTTTTGCGTCATACGTCAGCCTCACCTGACGCAGAACCCCCTGCAGGTACTCCTTCTATTGACGACATCGCAAGCCCAGCGCACGCTTCTCCGCCCCTTCTTTCTAGGCCAGCACGGTTCATCAATGTTGATCCCTCATCCTCCCGGCAGGGCAGCTCATCTAATCCACGCAAGAGACCGACGCTTGATACCACGAGTGGTGAAGATGATAGTGACGGCTCTGAGTATTCATTAGTAGAACGTCCCATAAAACGGAAGAATCATCATGACACTCGCTGTCTTACCATCCAGGTAAGTCCAGTACTCAATTCGCATTTCAATACTAACGGCCATCAAGCATGCTATGCGCAGCCATCTTTTGCGCGTCATGCAACTTGAGGACGACAAACACCTCCCTGACGGTCACACTGAAGGTATTGTGCTGGTTCCCAGCGACCCTGTTCGTTTCGTCTGGGACAAGACACCTAAACAATCTGTCCACAATGGACGGATGAAGGAGCGTGTGCTACATGACCTCAGAGCCCATCGCCACCTGTACAAACATGTTCCCGACAAGGACTTCAACAAAAAATCTCTGGAATCCGTTTTCGACCAGGCATTCGTCACATTCAGACAGAAGTTCAGGGCTCAACGAGACACCTCCGTTGCTATTAACCAGAAACAGCGAGAAGATGTCAAGGCAATGCGATCTAGAAGACTAAGCCGTAAGAAGACGGTGAGGTTGTCGATTTCGACCATCAGAAAAATCCGATAATTGACTAGGACCCTTTAGAAACTGAGCAATCGCTCGGACGCTCGAAATAAAATTGAAGCCTTTGAGCACGTCGTATTTGACGGCGCACTACAAGTGGAATGTATGTCTTCCGAGGAATCTGAAACCGAAGAAGATCCGGCCATCGGTTCACGTATGACTTTGCGTGTTCGGGGGTTCCCTTGGCGCAGTAACCGGTTGCTGCGTTTTTTCGACATACTGGACGATTGTGACAAAGCGGACAACTCACAAAAGCCGCGGAGAGGCGTTGGAAGGAGAGAACGATTCCATGGTTTGCCGAAAGAAGGTGTCATTCTCCCACCTAAAGGCGTAGCCACTTGGATGATCAGCAAACGCTGGATAAGTGTGATGCAGGCGTCTCACTTGGAGGTGTTGAGTAGTTTGAAGGATATTGTTCTAGATTCTGTCGACTTTGATTGGAGCCAGTTCCATGCCCTTGGCGAGGAAAGCGAGGACGAGGGGAGACTCGACATGGCACGCCACCATGACATGATGATTACACATAACGGTTTACACTTTACTCATTCCGATGATAGCACGACTATCAGTGCTATTTCTTCTCTGTATAATGCTCTAGTACATACCCAATAGGCTCAACTGCATATTGATTAGCTCGAAGTGAAGGTCATGATCCTGAACGTTGAACTTTTAATTATATGCATCGTCGATAGGATTGACGCTATCAGGGGCTGACTACCATTCCGGGGGGTTCTCACAGTCTCGTGCCTAGTACACGTTTGCTTACAGAGGGCGTCTGGCTGCTCCAACTACCTTCGATGATGAACCTTCCTCAACTTATGTCTATCTAATTAATCGCCCAACTCCTCTTGAGCAGCTCTCTTTCCAGGTCTTACCTTTACTCAAATGCACCTCTTCACCCCCAATCACGTGTCATTAATTGCCGCATGCTATCCTTCTTCATCTGCATTGGCTTCTTCTGGTCCTGAATATCGTCCGAATGCGCAGGAGCTCTCCAAGCTCACATATTATGCTGCTAATCGCCCAGGAAAAATAAACAAGCTCGGGGGCGAACTGGAAAAACGTGTCAAGTCAGGATGTCACAAGGCTCAGTATGGAAACGTTCGAGCTAGAGCGTACGTCTTAGGAAGCCTTGAAAGTTTCTTGAAGATCTTTATACTTCTCAATCAGATCTTTACTTATCACACTTTCTGTTTTACGCGCGCTGGCGGTAGAATGTCGACGCGATATCTCCTTACTGTCCCCGGCTTTGGTCGCGTGCCTCAAGGTCACGCTAGATTCTCTCTCTTCTGACCTCGAAGTAGTAGCGCGAGCGGCCAGCGTGGTTAGTATTAGATCGGCTCGTTTCGTTCAGGCAAAACTCACTCGTGTTACAGTTTACCGCGTGGTGTACTTTCACTGACGGCCATGTCATTGGAGCGGATTCTAACTTGGCCCGAGATTACCTCGCTGTCTTACGGCGATTTGCCCAGCAATCCACCGCCGACGTCAAGTCGGTCGATCACGAGCTAAGGAACAGGTGAGTCTTCTGCTTCTCCATTACCGGCGAGTCATTTATTGGTCTGCTCAGGACTCGTCTAGTCGGATTGGCTGCTCTCACAGGCGCCGTGAATTCAGAAGCTCTTTATTGCTCTTCCAACCAATACAAGCCTCAAGTATCCATCATATCTCGCGCATTGCTTTTCCATGTTATGAATGCGGACCTGTCTGTTCTCGGCGAGTGGTGAGTATTCGTTCTATATATGGGGAGAACAAGCATCTTATTGTGAGTCAAGCGCGGAGGCTATCAAAAGCAACGCTACTTCCATATATCTTGCGGAATTCCGTTCACGTCCTGTCATTGAAAGGCGTGCTGCTTCCATTCATGCACACATCGACGGGGAGAGCGGTCCATCTTCCTCCGATGTTCTAAATACATCGTTAAGAGCACTACAACACATGGTACAACACTCTAATGGCGCTCAAATGGGGTTCTTGATGCAGGCTACATTCGAAGGCCTAGGCGATCTCAAAGTTTGGGAGAAACTTGAACAAAGTCGATGGCTAGCTCAAAAGGCGTGTGAATGGGCCCAATACCAATATCGCTATGCAGTGCCTTCTCAATTGGTCGAACAGCTTCTTTTGATCCAGGACTCATTGATATGCACAGCCCAGCATAAAGCTTTAGCTGCTATGGTCCCCGCGGTCTTCACGTCCCCCGTACCTCTCGTTAATTTGTCCACATCAGATATCATTTCAAACCTTATCACTTTGGTCCTACGGCGTGTATCAATCGATCCTCACGACGCCCTCCTACCGTCGCTCGTGGAATGCATATCGTCTTTGGGCGCCCACATTTACTATTCTGACCAGATTCAAGACCTTGCTAGCGAGCTTGTCAGCCGCCTTGTAACTGTTGAAATGCAAGGAATCACTGGTCGCGACAAAGAACCTGGTGACCACAAGCGAAGTCAGGCTATCAGGTGTCTCCTTGCAGGTCTTCTAGGTCTCATGCGCGCTGCTGATGGCTCCGAAGTGGTGTCGGATGATAAAAACGCCCCACACAATATTCCCTCATCCACAACCCCCACTCCACAAAATGTCCCTTCGCAAAGACCTCCCTCCCACGTTTCTCGACGGACAAGGATATCCGGAGAAACATGGCACGAGACCCTGAGTCTTCTCTGCGATGGCGACTACTCAGTACGGAGCGATTATGCCCAAACTCTCGTTGATTACTTGCGCAAAGAGATTCCAAAACGTGGAGACACGACAGATGAATATGGAGTCAGACGTTCTCGCCCTCTCATCGAAGGTAGCCCGACGCATCAAGCTAACAGCATCGGCATCCTTTTATTTGGCGACTCGGCGACGCGATCGCTCCATGCTACGCACGCTTATCTCTTCATATTGGCAACAACTTCGTCTCTTGGCATTTCATTCAGCTCAACTCCTTCGCCCGCCTACTCCACCAACGGTGACATCCCTTCTATCGGAGTAACAGCCCCTACACCTCAGAATGAGTCAGGCCCCATCAATGGACATTCCACTGACCCGCAAGGCTCTTCCCCTGCCCGAAGATCACCAGGGCTTCTAGCACGGACGCGTAAAAGTTCGAATACACAGCGTTTGTTGGAGAGCGTGCCTGAGAAGGTCTCGGCAGCTGCTTCAGCGTCCCTGTCAGACTATGCACTGATCTTGTATGTACTGTCTGCTATTCACGAGGAAGTTCCGACCCGCGGCCTTCTTGTTGGCCTGCCAATGCTCATGGCGCTCCATGCAACTACCCAAGTTGAAGATGGGACGAATGATGCTTCCAAACAGCGAGTGAAGGTGATACATGAATTACTGGCTCGCGTCTGGCTGGTGCTCGGTCGCGTGTGGGAATGCACAGAACTGGTGGACCTTGCTGAAAAGGTCAGTCACTTCGAATATTTTTTCTTCCTCTCGGAGAGACTATTGATCAACGAAACCAGGCTTTGTCGACAATGGAAGCGGCACCGACCCTGCCTTCTCTCCCAGAGTTCATTCCCGGGGTCCTACGACCAGCACAGACAGCAGTTATGTTCCCCCCTATTGAGGGAGAAGGAGAAGTGGGGCCTTGGTCAAACGTCAATGCCGAGGAGGCACTGGCGGTACTGGTGTCATCTAAGTCTGTTCAAGAAGCAACTGGGCTTGACCGCCAAGGGCTTCTTCGCCGTTGTTCGGCAAAATGGACGGTAGACATGGCTCTTAGAGACTGTAAGGCGAACTGTTTGTTGTGAATTATCCTACTCATATGAAAACCTAGCAGCGGATAGACCAAGCAATCACAGGCAGATAATGGAAGGTGGTTCACCGTTATTGAAGTTATCACCTGCTCTTATGGCTATCGAGAACCTCTCGTTGCAAAGTTTGACACGGTCGGTCCGTGGGGTAGGTGTGACCGATTTACGCGATGCGCTTGAGGGACGTGCGGGAGCATCCAACCCGGCTCTTGTCAGGCGACCCTCTGTATCTACCCTCGAATGCTCGCCTTCTCTTGATCTTCGCTCCAGCCCACTAGGGTTAACGCGAAGTCGGTCTAGACCCAAGAAGCGTGCTGTCACAAGTAGTGCGGGTGAAGTACGGGACGTTTTGAACAGGTTGGGAATTGGCAAACAGAACGGAAGTAGCTTGTTGAAGGCTTCTTTCCAGTGAGTTGTCCAAACCAGGTTTGCACGTATGTGCCTTTAAGCTGATCATGTGTTGCACTAGATCACCTGCCTGATCTTCCCTGCTATCAGTATGAGGCACCACCATTCCTTTCTCGTTAGTTTCCGGTTGCATTTTCTTCTGATTCGTCTGTCCATCATGATCGTCGCATCGTATTTGATCACATGTTACTTATCCATCGGATCCCACAAAAATGGACTTTCCACGGGAAATGATTAAGATCTTTCGAAGTTATCTCTTACCAATACGTCTACTTTGAGCAATGGACACTATTCGGCGTCGAGCCTCTTCTTCTTTCTCCGCCCAGTAGGCTATCTCCTTCTGAGATTTGGGGTGCGTGCTCAGATGTGTCCCTTTCTGGACAAGAAAACACCCTCAAAAAATAACTTTGAACGAGGCGGAAAATAACCTACGTTTAGTCCCTGCAAAAGAACCTCATACATTGCCGACTGTTTGGTAGCTTTGGCAACATCGTCATTGATGTTCTCCGTGTGGCGAGCGATCAATTTCGTGAGCTCCTGTCGGAGACGAAGGAGGCTGTGCGACACTGTGAGCGATTGAAGAGGAAGAAAAACTGAGCGGTCACTTGGAAAAAATCATAGTCTCTTCTTCCTGATCAGTCAGAATGACGAAGGAATTAAACATCACAATGTATCTGTTGCAAATCTGTGTTTTTTAAGGTTAGCCTGGCAGATGACCGCATCAGGGAAACCTACATTTGCAACGGACGCATCCGTCGTTGACGCAGCTCTGCTGAAGTAGCTAGCTGTTCCACCTTCAGCAAGCTTCCTCAAAGCATCACAGTGTTCCGACATGATTTTCTGGAACGCAGGCCACAACTGCAACCGCATGGTAAACAAAAAAAATTCCAAGGGCGGGCAGTCCCTCTTCTGCACTTCAGTAATTACAGCCTCCGTAAGTCGGATCATCGTGAGTAGTGGCACGGCCGGCGGTATGGGTTCAAGAACGGTAGTCACGAAAGCCTGCGTATTGTATTGTTGGTACCTCGGAAATACGAAGTGGACATAAAATGCCGTACCTTGCAATATTCTAGAACGGGGTCTAGGATTTGTTTCCAAATGGCATCTAACGGCGCACGCTCAGCCTTGTCCATGATGTTGGGTTGTGTTATCACATCACGAGGTCCGTGCCCGTTACCGCCGAAGGTTCTTGAGACATGCGTACCCATTTCGGAACCGTCATTGGACCTCCTATCGTCAAAGCTACAATCAGGTGACAAAAGCGTGGCAGTGGGTGAAAATAGGGCGCTGTTATGTTCCTTTGCAGGAGGGGGCGCAAAGGACTCAAAACGGAAGAAGGCGGTGATGAACGCATATTCTGCGGTGGCGTTATCCATCAACACCAGAAAAAGGGACCTGAGAATGGCTTCGATAGGCTCTTCCTACGTAGGAGGCCTCAAAATAGGCATGGTATCAAAGTGCGACCGCATAGTACTCACGTGAGACTTGTCATCTGCCATATATGCGAGAATGACGCTGGATCCCTCTATCTTTGCATATGTAAGACGATCTTGATCTAGGGATGGACCATCATTGTCTCCGTTTCCTGAGATAATGGGCTCTGGTTTCTGTGGGGTCCTTGCCTGACGCTCTGGTTAATGGCTGCACCCAGACACCAACAACACAAACACCTTGATCCATCCTAGGCTGCGTGCATAACGACGAAACCCAGTCTCGTAGTATGTGCGGGCTGTGCCAGTGTAAGCCTTTTGAATCTCGCTGGCAACGTTCGGCGCCTGCCGTTGGAGGAATGCATATAATGCTCTGTACTTCACAAAGATCGAAGTCTGCATAACTTGCATGTTCGTCGTGACGCTTGTTCGTATCGGCTGTAGCAATGCAAGAAAGAAAGTTCGTAGTTTGGTAGCTGCCTTGACAAAATATTGGATAAACATAAAAAATGGACAGCAATAAATCCACGCACTACTATGCGAAGCCCTTCTGCAACGTCTCCAAGATCCCTGGCAGCTTTGACACGAGACCGAACCTTCAGAACATCCAGCCGTCGTTCGAAGTCAGTGATAGTCGATATCCAAGGCTCCCCAACATCTGTGTCTAAGATAGTAACTGCAAGTGACGGCGGTATTGCGAGGTCTAACAGAAGACTTGAAAGCGGTTTCTCTATTCTCTGGGGTCACGGCATCAGATGATCATCCTGTCCATTTCGATGATGAACCCACGCGTCGACTCTTCAGTCTGTTGTCAATGTCTTTGCTCCTTTCCTGTAGCTCTGAAATCTGGCCGGATACAGATGAAAGGTCCTTTTGAAATGTAGACAGAAATGATTCCAGAGAATCCAGAAGATTTACGCTTGTCTGAAGTGTTGAACGACTCAGAAAGCAGGTGGGGTTCTAGTAGTCAACGTACGTACCTTGACCTGTTCATGTAGGTCGACAAAATCCTTCGCTTGACCGTGATCTGCATTCACTCATTAGCCCGCTTTCAGCGGCCATAGTCAAAAGTACAACAGACTTTGTTTTCCAACCTCAGACTCGTCTCGAGTCATAATACCTGTTTCACCTGAAGCAAATAAGTTACAGAACGGAGTATCTTTAGGAACCTACCATTCATCGAGGAAGCTGTCTTCAAACTTATAGCGAACTAGTAGTAGACTTGGAAGCCTACATTCAATTGCACTGCCACAAGTGGTGCACCGCCAGCATTATTACTATATAAGGAGGAGCGACTTATGGGAGACCTCCCGTCTGTATCAGTACGCCGCGGCGGATTCTACTTAGTACTAGCAGGAAATGAGCCGCAAAGCAGAATTCCAGTCTCTTGCTGAAGAACTCCGGTCTTATATTCTGAGCTTCCTTCCCTGGCGAGACATTCTTCGTTGCACATCCGTGAGCTACGATTCACTGATCGATGCTGATGGCTGCCGTCGTCCTGGATAAATTTGTGTACTGACTAATATTGTCTTGCAGGTATGTAAGGCCCTTCGCCAGATGTGCATATCGTCCTCGGAGCTTCAGTACATCATTGAACTCGGTGGTCAGCGACTGCTCCCTGTCGTTGATACGGATCTTGACAATCACACTCCTATTTCCAAGCGCCTACAACTCCTGAGGGATAAGACCCGTGCATGGTTTAAGTTTGACATTAATTCTGTGGAAACAGTCTCTATACCAGACAATTTCTATGACGGAAGACTATCCCTCGCCGATGGGCATCTCTGCCTCTACAACCGAGATGAAGATTCAGCCAAGATCTTTCCAATACTACCAAAGCCCTCACAAAAAACAATTGGGCGTGATTTCTCTCCACAATCACTGTGTTTAGTTCCAAACACAGACAGCATTGATGTGTTCATGGATCCAACGCAAAACCTGATCGCCATCGCGTATGTCATTACTGAAGACATTTGCCAGCTGGACGACGTGAGGATCTTGATTGAACTTGGAGCCCTGGATGGAGGTGGTGTCCACCCCCAAGCTGCTGGACGGACTCTATTTATGTCGGGGCCACCCCAATGCGAGAACATCCGCTTTGAAATAAACAGTGGGAAGCTCAAGGGTTTTGGGAAGCGTATCGCTCTCTGGTGCTCTCTGCGGTTCAATAGTGCGGGCAGCCACACATTCAACCGGACCATGTGGTGGTTGCAGATTTGGGACTGGCAACACTCAACAACGTCCATTGTGAGCCTTGATCAGAAATAATCGAGGCCCGGCAGTTAACACTCAATTTAGAGTGTCCTCAGTGACACATTTAACTCAGTCCCTGATGACTCAATGGATTTTTGTTTCCTCGGAGGTGATAGATTACTGATTGCCAGCTACAGCTTGAAGGTCTACTCAATCGAGGATATGTCCCAAGCGCCGCAATTACTGGCGTGCTTCTTGTTGCCTGTACCACCAATGATGAAGATAAGGTGCATCCTTCCAATGGACGACATTGCACATAGCTCACAACCACAGATGCAGGCCCAACAAACAATGTGGACGTTAGACCCTCAACATCGAATAATGTCCCTTCTCATGTTCTATCCGCATCTTATCTTCATCATTTCCACCAGGATTTTCTTCGACCTTGACGTCTTTGAAGGAATGGTTGCGGCGATACCATGGAAATATTGGGGCCCTTTAAATGCTCGTGTTTTCTATGACCAATATCCATGGATTCTAGGCATTAGCGGGAATCGAGTTTTGTTTCGTGCAGCGGATAGCGTCCCGGGGTGTAGGTTACATATGATGGACTTCAACCCGTTAGCTGTCAAGCGCAGGCAGGGTCTAGGACGAGTGGTGAAAGAGTCATCTACGATAAAAATCAATGAGTGGGGGGAGGACGTAACAACGTCTCTGCCTTACGTCGAGATCATGTTGGACAGAAGGTTCGGTTCTTGCACTTTAGACGAGATATGGGTTGACAAGGACAGAATTTATTTGCTCAAGATGACTCAAGAAGTCGTAGGTTCATCCCATTATGACAAAAATGTCTGACATACTGATTTTTCGAATCTAGAATGGTACAGACCAGCTCGAACTTGAGGTCATCGATATTTAGAGCAGAGCCGGCTAGTTATGAAGATTGTCGACCTTGTTTAGACTTGGACCATATATTGGACAGATGCAATTGTGTCTGTGTCGTGACCCTTTGCATTTAGGTTTCAACCGGTCATGTCTGGTACAGACTGGTTTCGAATGATCTGCGATCATCATGTTAGGTCTGTCAATATATCTTCTGAGTCTGTGCCAGTCTGCACTTCCCTCCTTTAAGTCGTAGTTTGGGCACCATGGCCATAAGCTTTAGGACTGCCCGAAGGTTCTCAATGGGTCACTTTCTACTCCAGACACAATTGGACATAAATTCTGACCCATTTATTTTTAGGATTGATTGGGACGCTCTCTCTCGTATGCCTTGCGCTCTCCCTCTTTCTCTGGGGAGTCGGATACTCCAAGTCCAACAATATCGGTGCTGTGATCGCCATCCCGACAGGCGCATTCATCGGCTCAATGTGGACGTGAGCTCATTTTGTTGTTAGTTTTTGCACATCAGAGCTCATCCAAATCTTGCAGAATATTTGCAAAGGTGGTTTACAAACCGCAGCTCGTTTCAGTAGAGGCCACATGGGCGTTTGCCCTGTTGCCTTTCGAAATATGTAAGACAGTTTATGCGAGGTGAGATTATGCATTTATTCGTTCACATAGTACTAGGTCTTTTCTCCGTCAACCTCAATGTCGCAGATGTACCTGCTGCACATGCTGCCTACCTGTGCCTCGCAACACTTGTATGGCTCAACGCAGCTTTGGGTACGTCGATGTCCTTTGATTGCGGGAGACCGTATGCTCAGTATGACAGCAGTTTTTATATACGTGGCAACCATCATTATCCTTGCCCTTTTTACTCAGGTTTCACATGATCAGGATGTCTGGTCTCGCGACATTGATTCGAGCCCGTCTCCGTTCCCGCTGCATATCATCTTCGCATACGCCTTTTCGTCTCTGACTCGACCCTTTTCCCTGGTTGCCCGTCAAAACCGATCGACGCCCCCTGTATCAAAGGAATACTGTTTCCCAGGCTGTACTTGCTCCCGTAAACTTCCAAACTCCTCGTCTCTTGCAGACCTCCGGACTCTCGGGCCAACCTTGGAGAACACTACCGGTGATGTATCAAGGAGCCCGCACCCCCTGATCAACATTCGTGTCCCGACAGCGATGGAAAGACCAAAACCAATTGCCGTCACCCTTCGGTCACGGTAAAGTTTGTTAGACTCTTATGTACTCCATGTATATATCTGCAGAATGCACTCAGATTCATTGTCATCTCAAATAGGGAACTACGATATCAATTAAGCCGATGCGAAAGCATGAAGCATCCATTTTAATTGTACAACTAGCGATGTGATGAAAATATAATGTGATGTCCCCTCTCAATCCTTCATTGCTACGTCTACTCGCCCTGAAGCTCATTCTGGAGCTGTTTGAGCAGAGTGGGATCTGTCTTGCTTATATATTGATTGAATATATGAACGCCGCCGCAGGTCCGCTCAGCTTCTTGTAATGCTGCAGCCACATAATGAGTGAGCTGAGTAGTGCGAACAGGATCATTGTCCAGGAACTGCCAGATGCATGTGGGGTGAGTGAGGAACAACGAAAATTTCGAAATCACCGACCATTTTCCGGCGATCAAACTCGACGGTGCTCTCAGAATCTGCATAGTATGACTGCGGCACCTGATCGAGGTCCCAATGAAGTGTCAAGGGGCTGCAAGTAGTGTCCATAGCATCAGGATGCACTGGCAAAATTTGGCATTGCAGACTTACCCGGCATCCTCATTTTCAGCTAAGTTCCTGCTCTCTTTGACCTCGAAGAATACGTCTGTCCAGAGGTTGAAAATCTCGTTCGGTAAGCGATCAAGCACTTCAGGACGACCGGTTGATACGAGAGACGCAATGCCGAGAGCAGCTAGTTTGCGATGGCGAGGCTCTGACATGTGGTCGAACTGTCATGCGAGTAAAAAAAGGCATGTGAACAAGCTCGATGACAACGTAAGACGAACCTGCCGCCACCAATGGTCCAGCAATGCTTCCCAGATTTTAGCTTCAGGGAGATTCGTAGTCTGCGCTGTTGCCAATACAAGCTGCAAGAACATCTGTCTGTCTGCCAGGGCAATCCTCGCAAGCAGATAAATGCATTCGGTGAGCAGAATTGGCGAGCTCTATGAATGGTGAGTACATGCGCATTTTACTCAGTTAGTACAGACGACTCACCTCGTCGTTATTCAGAATATTAACAATGTGACTAAACAAACCAGCAACATGCATGGCTTCGCCCCAAAGCGCAGCGGGCGCCAATTGAGTTAGGAATTGGAGACAAATCAGTATGTCCTTCTGATTGGTCAATATGGCCTGGCCTGTGAGCGCTTTCACAAAAGCATTCATTAGCGGGATGGCAAAGCCCTAAACACTTAGCAGCGCCTTCAGATGAGTGATAAATAAAATACCTGCAAGACGGCAGGAGCGTCGATAAATAAATACGACTCGACTATAGACACTATCTTGCCAAGCAGATCTAGATTGTCTGATAACAGAGAAACTGCCAGAGGGACCAGCTCGATGAGATCGGGTCCACCAGCACAGCCTAATGATGATGAGTTGCGAACAGCAGCCAGCCAGAGATTTAGCGCGTCTTCATCGAGATTGATGGCAACCTTTGTTCGCATTAGCATACAGCACACCGTGCACATAGAGAAGTCTTACGCCTGGGGAAAGACCGTCTCGGACAAGGGGGATAATAAGGCGGTTTAAAGACGACTGCTCCTTCATCGCCTGTAGTGCATAAGCATCGCTGGTATTGGAATGGGCAAAACTCACCGAGACAAGACTTGTCACGACGACCAAGAGTTGAGCTTTGAATAACCACTCATCGCCCGCAGCAGTCCCTAAGCTACGTTGAACAAACAGCATGGCTAATGAAGTGGTGATAGGGACTTACACAACTGAGGGATGCCTTCCGAAATCATTTGTGCGTGCGGTGTAATCTAATAACAAATGCGTATAATGTGTTGCAGCGTTGTACGGAAAACTCACTCGAGGACCCGCACATTCGATCACCACGTTGAGACTCTTGGCTAGACGCTGTTTCACTTCCATTGTGTCCGCCTCACCCATGAGCTTCACAAGTTCTGTGACCGCGGTAGGCAAGTAAGGTACGAAGACATCGATGTCAAAATCGACAGTCTATATGGAAAGTGAACACGAAATCGCGAACATATAAAAAGAAACGTACGTCGACGCACTCCCGCAAGGCTGTAGCGGCAGTCAGACGAACGACAGAATCCGTACCGGGACCTCTATCTCGCAGCAAGTGGATGAGAATGTCCCAAACATTCGGATCGTTGGCTGGTGAACACATGTCGCTAATCCATCTTCCAATAAGCCATGCTATACGGCGCTTAATTATGGGATAGCTGTAGCGTTATGAGTGAAATATGATCTGCAAAGACAAAGTAGACTCGCTTTTGGTTCGTCTCCCTTGCTTCTGCGACGAGATTATGTTGCAACCATTGACTGAAAGGAATTACTTCTCGTAGGCGAGTCGCACAACGTCCGATGGCACAATACAGGGCTTCCTTTTGTATGATACTTGCCAAATCAACCGTTGGTTGCGCTGGAAATGGGCTTGTCAGTAAAGGAGCACACGCGAACTGTATATCCACCAATTATCTGCTTGAAGGTTGTCTCAAGTAGTGGCGTGACATAAACCTTGTATTGCGATGAAAGGGTCATTAAGACGCGTTCACCGCATGGCTAAAAAGATGAGATTCGCGGCAAGCTGGATCTACACGTGGAACGCACTCGCAATTCATACTCCCATTGATCGTTTTCCTTGTCTTCTATATTGACCCACTCTTCTGGATCAGACATCCAGCCCTTGAGATCTGTCGGGTTCAAGGGAATGAAGCGCGTCACGAGAAGCCGGACGGCATCCTCGACAAACTCTTGCGAAAGAGCTGGGCGACTCTCATCAGCACGAGGCCACAATTCCCAAAGACAGTCAATACTAGTCTCGGTTTTTAGGCCATCTTTGCGAAACGGCGTCCATCTCGAGAGATTTTCCTTGAAAAGGACCATGGCCTGGAGGAGAAAACGCACCGGGAAAACCGCCATCGGAGTGTCTATGCAAAAGATGAGCAGAGCCAGCATCAGCGCAGAATTAAACTCAGAAACCTTGAATTAGCTCCGGCGGACCATTGGTGGCTTGCACAACTCTATCCCAATAGTAAAGGACGATTTCGTTACCTGTTGGAAGGTCAACAAATTTTTCGGGTTTAAGTTGTTGTAGTCTGCGGAAAAATTTCCCAAAAACGCGGACATGACGGGTCAGTCTGTCAACGGACAAAAGGGTGAGACGGTTTGATGCTCCAGATGCTCCCAAGGCAAGGACGAGGTTGATTCGAAGTTCAGATAGTATCTTCAATTGTCCGGTTGAACTCTGGAAAAGTTGCAAAAACTGTATAATTGATAACCGATTAGTCATGCTCATAGACTTCTCGCAAGGGAAACTAACCCAAGGCTCGAGTTTTGCCAGCCCGCCTTTTGCAGACTGAATGAGTTTGGACCAGAGCCAGAGAGCCATCTTTACGAGACACTTGTAGATGAAATGAGCCACGATAAGATTGTCAGCAGTGCGCTGATCACTAAGCGCTGGCGGCACGAGCGCGGAAATCATCGACGACAATTTGGAGTAGTAAGCAAACATCACTTCATGCAGTTGATCGACGATCTAATGTGGAATCAGGCTCTGAAGTCATAATGAGATGAAGAGGGACATGCATTGGTCATCGTGTTCACGCCGGCCGGTAGCTTGAAGCCGCTGAACTCCTTCAGGATACTGTTAAGAAGCGCGAGACCCCTGCGAAGGGCAAGAGTTGACCGCGGGTCGCTGTTGGGAGAACCGCAGAGCACTTCAAGATTTGTGCGAATGACATCCATGATGTCGGCTAGCAGCGAAGGCCTAATCGAGAAATTAACACTGCAACCCAGCGAGATAATATCAAAGGTACCAGTTCACGGGGTAATCTTGGCGAGCAATCTTGGCGACAATTACTTCATTGCACTCCGCAATCTTATCGAGCGAGTCGTAAATAAAGTCGAACAAAGCCACGTCGAGTGACAATACTTGCCGTGTCATCTTCCTCATCAAAGAAGGTCATGCATCGTGACCTGATCCTAATTCGTTGCTCGTCTGATAAAAGTCTGGTTTATCATGTCAGCGAATAGACAGCGCGTCACGTATTGAACGATGGCACACACTTCCGTGATCTCCAGTGACTCAACGCCCTGTTTTTGAATTGGATGATACTTTGCTTCCTCACAGGTAGCGGTACTGATCGGGTGGCGGCGATCTCATGCAAACCATCGAAAGTCCCAAAGTAGTCCAATAATTCCTCGACGCGTTTACTCGATGTGTGGACTTCGGCAGGGTTTTGAGACGACGCTTGAGTGATGACTTGATACAGCTCTTGAGGGTCAACGACTTTTGTGACGGGCCCAAGCTTGGATGGTTTGGCCATGTTCCTTCAAGTTGCTATCGACAAAGGATCGGATAACTCGACCCCCAAGAAGAACGCGGTGCCACTAAAAGTCCGAATCAGATCACGTTTTAAGGAAGTAAATAATTAAGAACCAAACAGACTCAAATAACGCGTCCCAAGTTGCATCGCATCATACTTCGTGAATTGCATGAAACATTACATGTGATTTAATCTACGCCATGCCAGAAACTCTCAAACGCAGACTACTACATGATGACGAGCTCGTGGAAGACTCCGAGCCCGAAAGGGAGGAAAAAAGGCAACAGATGAGGGAGCAAACAAGGAAGAGGAAACGTTTGCGCCTGAACCTGTCGCGGGCTGATCAACTAGACCAAGATGTTATCGAGCTAACCGATACGGAACTCAATCCTCCTGGTCCATCAGCTACTGTAAACGGTCAGAGCCAGATCAACAAGCCCGTCGGCGGTGAGCCTCTTTTGACCGTGTCTCAAACTCTTGGTGCTCATGCCCTCTCAGCTTCCAGCTGCAGTCCACTAACAGAGCTGGATTTTTCCCGAGAACTAGAAACTACGGACCATGTTGCGACTGATTCACCTCGACCTTTGCTTGCTGCTGGTGAGGCCTACACTGATCAGCCATTAAACCTCTGATTTCTGAAGAGGTCTAGGCATCGCTCCTGACCGATGTAAACATCGAGTCAATGCATCCAATACCGCTAATGGACCCTATCACGGGCAGAAAATGTCGGGTATGAACCGCACTTCTACATATCCCACCCCGCCTCCTATCGCGACCCCGCAAGTGCCGTTGTCCAGCGACTCCGAGGGTGAATCCCGCCTGAAACTGTCTCGCTTTGCTTTCCGAGCGCCTTCCTCTAAACCTAAGATCACCGACTTCGGAGGTTTGTCGTGCTCGGGTAGTGTTGTCGCACCAGAACAACTTCCAGAATCGATTTCTGCTCCGAAAGCCAGGCTAAAACGCCCCAATGTTCACCGCTTCTCCAACGACTTCTCAGATACACAACTTGCATCTCTCACCAGCTGCGTTAGCTGCAACCTGAAGTGGACTTCTACAAAGACTGCGAGCCAAAAAGTGATCCACATCCAAAACTGCGCAAAAAAGAAGTTCATTTCCGATGAGACAGTTCGGACTCTCATACGCAAAGAGATTCAATCGTCCTCCGACCAGAACGCTTCTCGTGATCAGAAAACTACGGAAGGAGGCCAAAAGTCGGCCACTTTCCTAGAAAGGGTTGTCAATGAGGTGTCCCGGACGAAGAAAGGCAGACGCCCTAAGGTTCTGGGAACCGTCAAGTCTCTCCCTGAAACTCGCGGTAGTATACTGGGAAGGGCGCGGGCTGTCCTCGATACTTCTATGCAGCACGAGGACTCCGTTGTAGGTGCTCAGGTGTCGAAATGGACCCGGGGAGGCAGAAGCGACGTTCCCTGCACTCAAGCTTTTGGAACCAGCATGCTTGCTCGTCGAGCAGACTCATATCCTCGTGCACAGTCGGGACCACCGCAGACCCAGGCTTTCGGTGAAAGCGCCCTCGGCTATTTGCAATCTAACTTGGGCCTCGTTGCGCGACATGGTCAAACTTCTGGTCTTTGAGATTAGTGTGGTGGATCAGGGGAGCGACCTATCAGGTCGAGTTCACCCAAAATGGTTCTTTCAAATGCAGATTCCATTGTAAACCACTATCACGCCAGCATTTAATTCCACCAAGCATCCGTGATCGTCAATATCCAGCGCACTTGTATCGCAGTCATAATCAACAGAATGAACCTTCGAATTCACTGTCATCTCCGACTCATCCCAGCTCATCAAACTCCCGCTTACTTGATAACAAGCCGAGCCAATTTAGGAACTGATGATCAACTTGAAAGTTGGCTCGTAATGGTTTCAACGCGTCTTTCTTTCCCTTTCATTAATTTCCGTGGCGCTATTTTGTAGCATAACAATTCTGACCATGATGTTCTACTGTGACTCTGCATCTTGTCCTTCATAACCCATGCATCCTCGCCTTGTCCTCGCCTCCGATAAATGACGGGAGCCTTACGTAACAAGGTAACGAGGTTTAACAATTTAACCATAGTGTTGTGGAGTTACTCGTAGCCCAATGTTGGCAAGGCCATTGGACTAATAAGGTATCAACCTGTTTTTGTCCCACCATCTAGTTCGTTTCTCTCAGTTCGCTGCTCGCGTTAGATGAATGATTATGCCTGGACGTCATTCTCCTGAAGATGGCATCACCTTTTCCGAACCTTCCAAGTCTGACTATGCCCGGGATGAAAAGGGGGATCAGTCCGAGACACTGGACCAAACCCATGTAGAAGATGATCACGATTCCGATACGACCTCAACGAACTCTTCGGATGAATTTGACTGGGACGAAGAAGAAGTCACTAGTCACGCGGAGAATCCGGAAACTGGCAAAAGGGCGAGGAGGGGCAGAGCCCTTTGGCTTGGCTTCATGAAGCTCGCAAGGCCAGTCAGGACTCTATTAGTCGGCATTCTTGGTGCTGCATTCTTCATAATTCCGTGGCTGGTAGTGGAGTTGAGGTTCAAGGATAAGGAAAGTGTTCGGCTCCAAGTCCGTATTTGGTCCCTTTGGTTGTCGGTCACTTGGGCAGCCTCCTGCGCAACATACTTGGTTGTGGATGCCATTCCGCGTACTGTGATCTACGTTATTTTCTTATTTGGTGGCCAAGTCGAGCGTTTGAAAACGCAAATTGAAGTATGTGCTGCTCGGATTTCTCTTGGGCAGTCTGACTGAATCCATCGGTGTAGTTGACACTTGCTGTCTCGGCATGGCTAAAGCTCGCACTAGATATTTCATGGGCCTGGATAGCGCTATCTGCAATCACGGCCTTCTACAAACCTCCTGGCGCGTACTGGGTTATCATCAACCGTGCGATGCAGGTAAAATGCTCCTCTCATTTTTTATCACCATGGCTACATATCATTCCTTTCAACAGGCTCTCTTCTCTGCAGGTATCATCCTGTTTGTAGAAAAGTTGTTCTTAAGATTTGTCGCCATCAACTTCCACCAACATGCACTCGCGGATCGTCTCGCGGAGAACCGGATGGGACTGAGGGCACTGGACCACTTATCAAATGCGCAACCCGCACCTGTCAAGAAAAATACATACGTCAAGAAAGGGCACAGAAATGCTTTGAGCTCTTTTGGGAACGCATTCGACCTTTCCCCGTTTTACGGCAAGGGTCACCGTCGAGATGAAACAGATGGATCAGCCAGCGGGCAGGCCAATACAGCTGCTCCGCCTGTTCTCGAGAAACACGAGGACGAAGCACATCATCGGTCGGACAAAAAGCGCCATACGAGTCGCGCTCAGACGAAAGGACGACGCAAGAGGTACATGGCAACTGTTGTTGTTGACCAGCTGACTGGCGCTATTGGGCAAGTTGCGCTTAAAAATTCCAATTTCAACCGGGGCGGCGACTTTTATGCCCTGGATTCGGCGCGGAAGCTCGCAAGGAAGCTCTTTGATGCTCTCAGTGTCACTAGCCCTGGACGCTCTCATCTTGTCGTCGAAGGTATGTAAGTTGATGATAAAGAAGATGGCCTAACATTGTTTCTTGATAGATTTCTACCCTTATTTCCGTTCGACTGCTGAGGCGGTGGGTCACTTCATCTTATGACTTCATCCATCTCACAGTTTCAGTAGCATGCAGCTTTTGCTATTTTTGACAAAGACGGCAATGGTGACATTAGCAAGCGAGAAATGCGGGAAGCCGTACAGAGGATTTATCGAGAGCGTAAGGCCCTAACTGCCAGTCTGAAAGTGAGTCCATCACTTCATTTGAGAAATACTGCTCACCACTTCGTGTAGGATGTTGGCTCAGCCGTGGCGAAGCTGGATGCTGTCCTTGTCTGCATTGCATTGCTCGGTATTCTCTTCACGTGTCTCCTCATTTTCAATAGGACCAACACGCTAGCCTCGCTTGTTCCTCTTGCGACAATTATCCTCGGATTCTCATTCATCTTCGGACACTCTGCACAGACATTGTTTGAGTCAGTAAGTCGGCGCAATTCGCTCATTTATCGTCCACGTCATTCTCACTTCTTCTTGAACAGATGATCTTCATATTTTCTACTCATGTCTTTGATGTCGGCGATTTGGTTATGATTGACGACCAGGTGTGTTCTTTCCGTGAACAGCTTGCATCAAACTAACAGTTATTCTGTCAGTACCTGATTGTCAAAGAATTTGGTCTATTTTCTACCACTTTCCGTCGGGTTGACGGCCAAGAAATCATTGCACCGAACTCGCTGCTATCTAGCACGAAGCTCGTCCATAATTTGCGGCGGTCAAACAGCATGTGGGAGAGCACGACACTGATGATAGCGTACAACACACCTCTCGAACTTGTCGAGCAGCTCAAAGCACGTATCCAAGCCTACATCACAGCAAATAACAGAGAATGGAGCGGGTCTTCGGTGAATATCGACAAAATGGAGTTCCAGAATGCGATCCATCTGACGGTGGCTGTTGAACGTAAGTCTCTCTGTATCTAGCCCGACCGTGGGGTCTGATTCCTGCTTCAGATCGCCCCAACTGGCAGGATTGGGGAGGACGCTGGACGCGGAGAACTGCGTTCATGAAACATCTCAAGAGCATTCTGGAGGATCTAGACGTCAGGTATACCATGCCCGTGCAGCCTGTGCTGCTGCCCGATTCTCCACGCCCGACGAGCGGGTTCCGCAGTGTGGGCGTGGAGGTGAACAGCCGTGGTGGCGAAGAGAATCTTACTGCTTGGAAGTAAGACGGGGGCTTGTGATGGAGTTGTGAAGTTGCATTGTGCTGTGGCAGAACCCTTGTCATGACTCCCGCAGCAGCATCACACGGATTTTTTGTAGCATAGCGGACTGGAACAGATTTCACAGATCTAGCTAGAATCCTGTTGAAGGGTGGTAATATAGCTACATAGTGTTAGTTAGATATAAACAAAGTCAGCAATGCTATAAGATGTATCAATAAGCACAAGGGTCGGCGTGTTGAATGCCGGGAATCGACAGATTCGAATAACTCGAGATGGAACTATGCTAAGTTGGATAGCTATAGGAGGGCCAGTGCGAGTGATGATGAAATCACAAATATTATCATGCTTTCGGGCTTAAGGCTCTGTCTGCCAAGCCTGCGACCTCGATGACGCCACCTACAAGGTGCAAGCTGCCCGTGACGAGCACGCTAACGTTGAGCGTGTTACGTGCTTCTTCCACAGCGTCCTCGATGGACGGTAGAACGTGCACTGTACCAGAATATGTTGGGACAAGCTTGTTCCAGGCTGCTTCAATCTCTCTCTGAGTCTTGAGATTGAGATTGTCAGTTGTAGCCAATGCCACGGAGGTGAGGTCTGCCGGATGCGCATATAAGCTTGCATTTGAGATGGATGACGATGCTTACCGCCTTTAAAGTTGCCACTAGCATAGGTCACATTACTACAAAAAATGACCTTGGCGAAAAATTCTTCCTTCTTCTCCGGACTGCCATATGTTGTCAGTCGTTCCTCTATCTTTTGTAAGATGGTTGTCAGGAAATCATCTCCTGAACGTCCACTGGTGCAATTAAATATAAGCACTCGGGGTGGGTGCCCGTCAGAGACGGAGGAACTAAAACCCAATATCAACGTTTATGATACTGAAACCAATGTAAATAAAAAAACTTACACAGGAAGCCCGACTGGTGGGCTTACAAACCATTCTAGACAGCACGCAAGGCTCTCTTTCGTGTGTGCCCCATCGAGGAACCATTTCGTACCCTCGAGCTTCGGATCGAGTATTGTCTGACAACGGCCAGGCCAGTGAGTATTTTTGAGGCCATCTAGAAAAGACGTAGGAAGGGATCGTAATGGCTCAATCGCCGCTCCGCTCTGTGTTGCGCTAGTAGCATCACTGGTGTTGGGATCTGACACGGGAGAGTATGATTGATCTGTGATGCTGAGGAACGTGTGCGCCAATTGTACCGCAAGAGCGGCGTTCGATCTCTGGTGAGCACCTGCAAGGCCTGTGACATTAGATTAATTGCGCGGTAAGAGAACAGCGAGACAACAAAAAAACATGCCTAATTGGATGGTGGAAGGGAGGGTGTCAACAATTATGAACTGAGATGCCTACGGTGTAAACATGTATGAGCTGTGGGGGTGAGATTTAAGAGAAGACGAATTACCCTCTGCTCTACTGCACAATCACGAAGCTCAGACATGCCTTCCTCAGGTTGTTCAACAGTCAAAGCTGGAACCCCTTCCTAGTCTGTCTGTCAGATAGTTATGATGTAGACCCGAAAGAGAAACGCGCCTTATATATTCCACCCTTCTGATTTGCAATCTGACTGAGCTTTTCCCCAAGAAGCCTTGTGTGGTCATACCCGAGGGCGGTGACGCCTGTGACAATTGGCTTGGGGACAACATTCGTACTGTCGGAGCGTCCACCAATGCCTACTTCGAGAATTGTCGCATCAACCTGATGTATAAACTTAGCCACATAAACGGTTAGTATTGCTGGCGTACCTTGAGTTGGTTGAAAGTGTAAAAGGCCATGAGCGTCAGGAAGCGAAAGTAGTTTGGCATCAAGGAGGTTGTAGCGGTTTCGCACTGAAAGACCTTTGTCTAGTACGGACGACGATTGCCACAAGAGACGGACACCAAATACCTTCGTGTTCTTCTGGAGTAAATTCCACACCTCGAAAAAGTAACGAGTAAATTCCTCCTCTGAAAGCGGCTCGCCATTGACGCGAATACGCTCACGGACAGCGACCAGATGGGGAGAGGTATACAGGCCTGTGTTACTTGTCAAGGGACGCACTCGCAGAGCTGGGAAAGTAAGGCGTACCAGTTTTCCAGCCTGGCCTAGCTGCCCTCAATATTGAATCCGTGAATGCACTTGTAGAGCCTTTCCCTTTTGTGCCCGTGATATGTATGACATTTAGATCGTTTAACTGGGATGGCTGTAGCGATACTTTTTCCATCAACGAGATAATAACGTTGGCAGATGACATACCTCAAGGCCCACCCTGCGAATATAATCAATCATTTCAGGTATAGCATTAGGATTGAGCTTCGCTCCTGCAGCACGCACGGCCTCCAGGATAGCAACGTTAGTTTGAAGGCTGTTCAGTGCGTCTATGGCATCCCTGTAAGTTGGAGTGGGTGCGGTG